>CM076688.1:101798033-101953033 GCA_038501925.1 Xenopus petersii | reverse complement strand
GTGTGTGTTGCTTTTGCAGGTTGGACCCTGGTGTGGCAAAATGCAAGAAACATGGTTAAGGTAAAGAACTTGCAGGTGAGTGGTGTGCCATCATTTAATTAGGTTAAAGGAGTTTACCTTTGAGTTTTTAGTAAGAGGAGTGATGTTCTGAGACAAATTTCCTTTTTTTTTTTTAACTTATGGGTGCTGGGTTATTTAGCTTTTTATTCAGAAGCTCTGGTCACTAGGGTCCACATTCCATAGCAACCATGCACTAATTTGAATAAGAGACTAGACTATGAATAGGAGAGGGCCCGAATAAAAAGCTAAGTGATTAATAAAACGTTACTCACGCTCGTTTTTACCTGCGCTCGTTTTTCGGCGTTCAGCCGCAGTGGAGCGCAGGAATAGACGCATTTCATGTTTTCAAATGGGGCTGTACTCACACAGGCGCATGTAGGCGCCGAACGCAGGTTGAGACGCAACATGCTGCATTTTTCCTGCGTTTAGCGCCTACATGCGCCTGTATGAGTACAGCCCCATTTGAAAAAATTAAATGCGTCTATTCCTGCGCTCCCCTGCGGCTGAACGCTGAAAAACGGAACGCAGGGGAGCGCAGGTAAAAACGGGCGTGAGTAAGAGCCCTTACAGAGCATTTGTTTTTTAGATGGGATCAGTGACCCCCATTTGATAGCTGGAAAATGTCAGAAGAAAAAACTAAAAAAAAAAAAAATTTTGAAAAGTTACTTATAATTTGGCGTTCTATAACATATAACCACCCCTTTAAGTTTTGTGAGTTTCTTTTACAGGTTGGGCCCTGGTTCACTGCTCTATATTCAAAGACGAAATCTCATCTCCAGCCATGTGTAGCCTTTCCTCTTGCTTAGTGTATTCTGTCCTTTAGGGCTCTTACAGACGAGCGTTTTTACCTGCGCTCCCCTACGTTCCGTTTTTTTAAAAACGCTCATCTTTAAGAGCCCTTATACTTACAGCTTTAAAGGACCAACACATGAAAGTGTATTAAAGTAATGATAATATCATGTAGCGTTGCCCTGCACTGATAAAACTGATCAGTTTGCTTCAGAAACACTACTATACAGATGCAGCCACTTTGGTTTGTCTGTTTGACACAGAATAACTAAACACAGATATCCCATTTATCTCATTTAACACAGAAAACTGTGTCACAACATCCCATCTAATTAAAGCATTCACCATTGTGAACAATGGAGCGTTGGTATGCTAATGAAAAGGTTAAATGCATTAAATGAGTTAAGATGACTTAAGATAACACAGTTTCTTCAATTACCCCTGAGTCATGACGCATTTAACTCACAAATCCAAGTGGCTTCATCTGTAGTTCATATAAACAAGCTGCTGTGTAGCAATGGTGGAAATTGAAAAAAGGCTATATGGCACAGCTTAAATAGTGGATAACACCATTATGTTTTTGTAATATTTAAATCTTTAAAGAATATAAAACAAATATAGGATTTGGCCATTTTTCACCAGGTCTTAGGTTTAAAGCCAGTTGTTCTACTTTCAGTAATATAAACCACCAATAAGCGACAAAGCATTCAGCTTTAGAATACTCTCTTTTATTCACGGTACCATGGTTTGTTATTATTGCTACGGAGATCAGAATAAGTAGTGCCAGTGTTTAAAGTATTAACAAAATATCCCCCCTTCCCTCTCCCACCTTGTCTATTGAAACCCCATCAGAGAGGCGACCTCTCCTCATCATCCTAGAGACAAATCCGTATCAAAATCCGACAGTGTATCCGGGTAAGCAGTCACAATATAAGGCTTGTACCCCAGTGGTATATAACCATTCGAAATAACAAACAAAAAAAGTCATATATACACATAGGTATACACTGGTGTATAAGTTAGATTGGCACAGTGAGGGAGGGGGTTAAGTACTAAGAACCGCCCTAAGTGGCAGCATTAGAAATGATGAATTACGCATCAAGGCGGTGGTGGTCACATGTTCCAATACATCTTCACCCCCTCTTCAGTTGGCAGTTTGATTCCCATAACTTCCTATCCCTGAGAAAATAAGGGTGGACCCACCCGGTACTGGGTAGGTTCTGCAGTACCTATTAAGGTTTAACGGCAATATTGTGGAACAGCCGTACACGTCACAATATCAAAAAGCCTTTTCTTTCAAATAACATACAATCCCCAAATAAACTCCGATACCCCAACCCCCCAAAAAAAGCAGATGGGATGGGAGATGTTTGAAACACTTGGGAATTGTTTTTTGTTGCGGTTTTGGCGCTGACTGACATCAACAGGGGATACAAAATATTATAACTCTACACATCATTAAGGTAGGAGTCCAGTCTGCCCGCCATTAACACATAGGCAGTAGCTCTGCCCAGTAAGCCCACGTGGCAAGAAGATGGAAGACGGTAGCTGGGCCTCAGCCCTCAGGTTAATAGTCTTATAATACTCTAAAACCCAAAACAAATACATTTTCTATTATTTACTGTAGAAAATATGGCAGTTGTTATACGTTCCAGAGCGGAATCTCCATCGAACCCTTCTCATGCACATTAAAGGGTGAACAGTAAACAAAAGGGTAAAAGTTGACATCTGAGTCTGGTATCAAAGAGTTGGCACTATGAAAAAAAAAATCTTGCCTTTCACGCTTTGGTGGTCAGAAGGGATTGTTACTGCTGAAGAACTGGCTCAAGGGGCAAGAGATGTGTCTGCACAAAAGTCTTCATAAATAGAACAAAATTTCAGATTCCACTGGGTTGGAAGAATATTAACGGCACCTGATAATACCTGTGCCTTTCCTTGCTACCAATGTTACCATCTCTTTAAGGGAAGGCCATGAAACTCTGAGTCTGTTCCTAAGAGTCCTACAACTGTCTCTTGATTATGAGGCAAAACCTAAAGGTTGTCCCCAGGCTGGTACTGCGGTTCGGTTGCTGTAAAATAGTCCTCCAGGAACGCCTGCAGGTATTCAAAGGTTGGTCTCTCCTCAGGATCCTTCCTCCAGCACTGGAACATCAGATCATGGAGGGATTCTGGGCAATCCGGGGGACAAGGCATGCGGTATCCTCGCTCTACTTGGTCCAACACTTCCCGGTTAACCATGCCTGCAAAATACATGTGCAAGAGAGTGTGGGTATGGAGGGAAGAGGGACCTGTGAGCGCCAATCAGAGAGTAAACTGGGACTTACCAGGGTAAGGGACCCTGCCCTTGGTGGTGAGCTCGGTCAGGAGAATTCCAAAAGACCAGACATCAGATTTAATGGTGAATCTACCATATAGAGCAGCCTCAGGGGCTGTCCACTTAATAGGGAACTTGGCACCTGCAGGGGAGGAATAAGGATGGCTCGTTATTCTGAACAATTATCGTTATCTATGGAATTACTGTTGGTACATGCACATAGCCTACTACAATACAGTCGGTTACCGTTTATCATTAAAGGATAAGTAAACCTTAAAAAAAAGTGAATGTAAAACTGATGAGGGGGCTATTCTAAGCACTTTTGTAATTTGCATTGATTATTTATTTTATTTTTATTCCAAGATATCTATCCTAGAGGGCCCTTTCTTCTATTTGCAGCTTGTTCCATGTCTTTAAAGGATAACTAAACCTTTAAAATAAGTGAATGTAAAATTGATGAGGGGGCTATTCTCAGCACTTTTGCAATGTACATTCATTGTTTATTTATTTTTTATTCCAAGATATTAAGGAATACATGTAGAGTTAATATGAATGAATTTTGTTACAACAGCGCCACCTGCTGGTCATTTTCCCACCAGTCCGACCACCAAGTAGTCAAGGAAGTTGTCAGGAGAAAGAAAGATGCTGCTCTGATGTTCTTCTGCTTAGGAATAAAATTATAAACCTTTCTCACATCTTTCCTAAGCAGAAGAACATCAAAGCAGCCTGGTGGGAAACTGACCAGCAGGTGGCGCTGTTGTAACAAAATTCATTCATATTAACTCTACATGTATTCCTTAATATCTTGGAATAAAAAATAAATAAACAATGAATGTACATTGCAAAAGTGCTGAGAATAGCCCCCTCATCAATTTTACATTGACTTATTTTAAAGTTTTAGTTATCCTTTAAAGACATGGAACAAGCTGCAAATAGAAGAAAGGGTCCTCCAGTATAGATTGTAAACATTCTATCTATCGGAAAATGTTTTTTTCCTGTTCCCAAGATCCTTTTATGGAGAGAATTACTTATGCCTGAAAGCAGCTGCAAAAGGAATCAGCTGACCTAACAGAGAGCGGAAGCTTCCACATCAGTTGCTTTAGTCATAAGCACATACAGTAAATTCTACATGGCATCTTAAGCAGATGTTAGTAATTCTTTTTCCAGGCTGATGGGGGATTTTTAGACCAGTCAGGTGGGGGAGCAGTATGCTATAAGTACCTGGCAGCTTTGCTATACGTTTGGAGTAATTAATAGGTTTTGGAACAGGAGCAATTTAACCCTTGCAGTATCAGGCTCCTTTCGCTTACGACAAGCCATGGTTTGCCAGTAGATCAAAAGAGAACCCAAAGCAGTAGAAACTGAGGCGTCAGCACAATAGTACTGTTAGATTGTTGCTGTAGATGGCCTAATCTTAAATCACGATTAGTGGACTTTACAACAATTATTTTATATAAGTGATAACGCTCTCTAAACATTTTAAAACCTTGTAATGTATAATGATGCTGCTTGTCACATGGCTCATTGAAATTTGTGTATTACAGGAAATAGTGCCCCTATTTTAACATATGAGGATACTAGAAGCCACTTATAACTCAGCCTGCTCCCTTTATACCGTCACAGTGACTTCTGATATCCTTATAATTTACAGAAAGGGATACATAATCCCTTGGAATACATCCCTTTATAACTCAGTCTATACCTGAATTTGATTCTATTGTCTCACAACCACTTAGTGACTTCTAATATTCTTATAATACTAAAGAGCCATGAATATACTGTAAATGATATCCTTATAAATGGTGCTTAGTGATGTCATTGGTTATAATTGGAGCTTAGTGATGTCATTTCTGTCGCACGACGTCTGAAATTTGTGTATTTACAATAAATAAAGTACCCCCTGTTGCAAAATATGAGGATATTAGAAGTCACCTCGGAGTTCCACGACCTGTATAAAAACACTTGGGGGCCGATTCACTAAGGGTCGAATATCGAGGGTTAATTAACCCTCGATATTCGACTAGGAATTAAAATCCTTCGACTTCGAAGTCGAAGGATTTAGCTCAGATAGTTTGATCAAACGATAATTCCTTTGATCGAACGATAAAATCCTTCAAATTGAACGATTCGAAGGATTTTAATCTAACGATCGAAGGAATATCCTTCGATCAAAAAAAGTTAGCCAAGCCTATGGGGACCTTCCCCATAGGCTAACATTGACTTCGGTAGCCTTTAGATGGCGAACTAGGGGGTCAAAGTTTTTTAAAGAGACTGTACTTCAACTATCGAATGGTCGAATAGTCGAACGATTTTTACTACGAATCCTTCGATTCGAAGTCGTAGTCGAAGTAGCCCAAAAAAATCTTCGAAATTCGAAGTTTTTTACCTTCGAATCCTTCACTCGAAGTTAGTGAATCGGCCCCTTGGTCTTTTACAAGAAGGGGAACCTTATTCACTATATCATTTACATTAGGGGTACATTATCCCTTATAATACATGAGTGATACTCAGAGTTCCCTGTATAACTCAGCCTGCAGTCTTGTGCCTTTATATGGTCACAGAACCACTCAGTGACTTCTAATATCCTTATCATTTAAAGTCGGGGGTACATAAGCCCTTTTAAAATGAGTGATGATCAGTGGTAAAGCAGTCCCTGTAGACTTGCACTGTAATTGTTTCCTGGACGTGGTTTAAGCTCTGTGATTTTATGTAGCTCAAAAACTCTTTACCAACTTAGTGGAATGGCCCTTAGCGTCTGAGTTTTGAGGCCACCACTATTTTTTGGTATAGCTGCTATATTTTACTGATGTTGCCCCTCTCCAGATCAGCAGTTCAGTTGCATATAATAAACGGACATTCATAGTTTCAACATAGAAGATAATTTGAGATATTCAGTGATATTTTTATATGTAAAACACTACATTTAGGGGCTAAGAAGTCCTCTAGCATCTACCACACATCACTTAGGGTTGCCACCAAGTAGGTATTTTCCACAGTCATACCAATAAATCACAAGGCAAGGCTGAGGTTGGTACAGTACAGTAATATATATCGGGAGATTTCTACCTTGACGGGCTGTATACTCATTGTCCTCTATCAGTCGTGCCAAGCCAAAGTCAGCCACCTTGCACACCAAATTCTCTCCCACCAAAATGTTGGCTGCTCTCAGATCCCGATGTACATAATTCATACGTTCCACGTAGGCCATGCCTGAAGCAATCTAAGAAATTTAGAAGTAGCTGAGTGAGTAAAAAGAAGTATAGTTTCGCAAACACTGCCAGACTACTTTGCTCACCACTTACCTGGGCAGCCATATCCACAAGTTGGGGAAGCCTTAGATATCGCCCCATTTCACCCTTCAAGAAATCCAGTAGACTGCCTAGAGAAAGGTGGGGTTATCAAAGATATTAAATGTTAGCATTATTTTTCTGTAAAAGTCAGCTGAGAAAACATGTGCTGCAAGTGCCCCCTCACCTTTGCTCATATACTCTGTTACTATGTAGATGGGTTCCTCTGACACCACAGCATAAAGCTGTACCAGCTTCTCATGCCGAAGTTTCTTCATGACCTGTGCTTCCTGCAGAAATGCTTCAGGTGACATGGTGCCAGGCTTCAGAGTCTTGATGGCCACTCGAGTGGTTCCGTTCCAAGTGCCTACAGAGACACCTTTAAATGTGAGAAGGTGACCCCAGCCGTCAATCGTCTTGAGTAAGTGAATTATGCTTTGGGCGCATCATTTGTTATTACAAGTGTGTACTCACCCATCCAAACTTCTCCAAAGCAGCCCTGTCCAAGCTTGAGCTCCAAGCGCAGAGAATCACGTGGAATTTCCCAGGCATCTTTGGACAGGCCCTGAGTTTGGGGCTTGGCAGTGGGACAAACAGCGGTCAGGCGGTGACATAGGCCATCTGCGTGTTCTGCGGAGATGAAAAAGGGATGTCAGTCACAGTCTAAGCTGTTAAAGCCCAAAGCCACAGCACATTCTGCTCTCTATATCCCACACCACTCCTTGTAGATCTTACATGCCAAGTAACCCTACAGATCGTACCCATCAGCAGGGACTCTGTAGATCTCACATACCCACAGTGGCCCAAAAGATCTCACATACCCAAAAAGATTCTACAGATACATTCATCTACAGCAACCATATAGATCTCATGTACCCATAGTGCCCCTACAGATCTTACAAATCAATCTACAGCGACCCTATAGATCTTAGGTGTCTACAGTGACCATACAGACATCACGTGTCCATAGCAACCCTACATAGCCACATCCCTAGTGGCCCTAACAACCCCACAGCAAATTAACAAATTACACACACTAATAATAATTCTGCATATGCCCATAAAGTCAGGAATTTAAGGTTACACACACACACACAGTAACTCTTCATAATCCAGGAGGAAGAAATGAGTGGAAGTTGAATTCTTTTTAAATGCAATTTTTCAACCATTTACCAATCACAAACCAGATTCTACATGCCCACCACCTGCCCCTTTAAAGCCATCCCTGTTCCATTTCTCAGTTCTTACTGCTATAGTAGGCCACAAGTTGCTGCAGGCTGCTGAACTGAGTTCGAGACGTGATGTAAAATCCTCCACTGTCTAATTTACGGATCTTGTAATGCTTCACGTTGAGCCCACGACTGGCATCATAGTCAGAGACAGACAAGCAGTATGCACCTGTGGGTAAAAAAAACAGGAAAGGGGGTTTAGACTGCTATGGTGGACAGAAAAAAAAAACATAAAGGAGGGGGCATTGAATAATTATGGTTTGGATCACAATGCTTTTTTTGGGGGCAAGATGCACTCTTTGCTTTGCCTATTACTTTAGATAAATGTAAGCCTCTAGCTAATAGAGCATACTGGGCCCATAATTCAGCTAAAGAGGAACAGGATGGGGGGAATGCACTGAATAGCTTATAGAATACACACATTAGTGCTAAGACGTACACATGTTCCACTCTGGCAGAAGAACACACATGGGAAACAGATTACAGAAGGCCTCAGGCTGAGAACACAAACACTGCATCCTGTTGCTACTGGCAACACAGATATTCACATCACTGACCCACTTACTGCAACCCCCATTTCCCCTCCTCACACTGCCGGGAGCAGGACAGACAGAAAGCAACTGATGAAAAGGCACAAGTCAAACAGAAAAGAGTGAAAAGGAAAGAAAATACAGAGAGAAAAGGCCCTGCCATCTTCCTTTTAGATTTCAGTGCCTTTATGCTGTCTGAACCCAGTCCCTCTATGTGCAGAGTTGTATCAGATCCTCTTAGCTCTTTTGTGTGTCCCATGATGCCACCATCTGACCCTAATTCTGTTTCATTCAACACTAAGCAGGACAAATGCCACAGAACACAGGTTGAAATTCCACTCCTGCCCCCTAAATTAGACTCAATTTAATACACATTGCATTCCTGGCTCGTGAAAATTCCAGACGGCTCCTAAGTATCAGTATTTACTGTCCTGACTCCCTCTCATTCTTGGTGCCTGCTCTTCAACCTTCTTGTTTGGTGGTATCATTCTCCCAAGACACCCAACCTACCCAACACTCACCCAGCTAATCTTGAGACATTTCCCTTTTCATCCCGGTCATGCTCAACCATACAATACGTCCATTTTGGACACTCAGCTCACCTTTGGTAGTTTCGCTCTCTCTGACCAGGAAAGTCCCTCGAGGGTTTTCAAGGCTCAGCAGCAGACGCTCTGCTTCTCGGCGTGTTATCTTCCCCAAATACCACCTATTCCATAAGGTAGAGTTGGTGAGAACAGAAGCAGGCATGTGCTGTTTGATGGTGCATGACAGAAAGAGGCAGAAAAAGGGGTTCTGGGAGCTGCACTAATGATAGGGTGGCCTACTGTGAATGGGGATAACCAACTGCACCCCTCTAGGGTGGTAACAGACCAGGTATTAGGATTATTCACAACCTGGACTGGCTCTGTACCCTAGAGAGCAATGTAGTTTGGGTTGGAACAAAAGAAGAAAACAGTCAAAAGGACCCATATGAAGAGCTGTATATACCATATAGACACTCTATGGCCTGTGCCTAGCGCGACAGCTTTGAGGGGGCCCTCAGGTGCCTAAATAGTAATAAAATTTGGAAAAATAAATCTCTTCCACCCTTCCCATCAGTCGTTGATTGCAGACAAATCTGCTGTACTGTGCATACTCTGATCGTGGAGAGAGCCACCGGATTTGGCCAAGAATTAATTGGAGCTATGGGGGGGGGGGTGTAGGGTACTTGAGGCCTCCACAACTGAGATTAATGTGCAGTAGAATTGTCTGTGCATGTGATGAGGACTGACAAAGAAGACAGCGGTCTGGTGCTGTCCAAAATGTAGCACTATCCCATAGTCATATAAAAGCTAAGGAAACCCATAAAATAAGCATAAAGTCTGTGCAAATACATAGAATTTTATGATTGTGATTTTTGCATTTATGCAGCATTCTTTGATCAAGAAGTAGAGGAGTGTGTGTGTGTGTGTGTGTTATATATATTCAACAATGTAATGCATTGCACTGTTAACCACATTAGCCTGACCTAAAGTTTTATTATATATTGTAGGTATTCACTAATTTGTTATCATTCTAGGAAGAAGTACTGGCTCATTGGCATGCTGAGCAGAAAATGGGAAAATAGGGATACTCACTCTTCAGCCTGAATGGAGTCCGAAGGAGCTACGTAGTTACTTGGAATGTAGCCAGTCTGCCCAGAGCTTAGGGAACGTGCCAACCACCAGTCGCCTTCCCTATAGGCACAAGACAAGACATTAACTATTTCACTCTGAGAGCGTCAGTAAGACAAAATGAACAGATGCGGGTCCCTGTCAGAGATCTAATATAGCTGCACAAATATGGCCGCCGTATGGTCACATACCTCATGTCAGGTCTCCTATGGCACAGCATGTGAGGGAAAGAGAACATGAGAGGTCACACCACAGCGCAAAAAAGACAACATGAAACTGAAAGAGGAGACACAGAGAGCAAAGAATGATAGGAAAAACGGAGGCAAAAATAAAAGCAAGACAAATACTAAAGGAAAGGGTCTGCTGGCAACGGAAAGATGAAACATGTAAGGAAAACGAATACTATAATATACAGTACTGAGGTCAATATAGTATGGTAATCTGCATGTTCCTAGAGTTCTGGGCAAAAGAGATTTACCTGCCTGTAGAGTAAATGTCATTCTTTTTTGGCTACCCATGAGCTGGGCCATGATGGACTGATACAGTTTGGCAACCACTGATCTACTGATCAACCACTGAATGTGAAGTGAATACAGCAGGTTGTACACTTGGAAGATCCACATTGATGTAG
The DNA here is from genome assembly GCA_038501925.1 of Xenopus petersii. Classification (NCBI taxonomy): domain Eukaryota; kingdom Metazoa; phylum Chordata; class Amphibia; order Anura; family Pipidae; genus Xenopus; species Xenopus petersii. The sequence continues at coordinate 101,942,541 of CM076688.1, read as the reverse complement.
GCAACATCGGGCTGATCTAATCATAGTAGTTAGAGCCCAATGCTCATATCACAACAAAGGTGATACAGGCGGTGAGAGCGAGGACTGCATCATTGACCAGGCCCGGACTGGCAATCTGTGGGTTCTGGCAAATGCCAGAGGGGCTGTTGTAAGTTGCCACAGACAATTACTATTTATTGGGCTGGTGAAGGGCTGTTTGGGCCTTAGTTTGGCCCTCTGTATACCTAAAATGCCAGGGCCTCTCGTGTGAGCCAATATGATCCTTGCTCCGACCACATTTTTTAACCTGTCCGATCATTATCCAGACAATTTTCAGCCAGATATTGAGCAGGGAAGCAAGTCAGAGAGCCCCATACATGGGCCAATAAGCTGCTGACTCTGTTGGCAGCTTTTATCAGCCGGTGTATGGCCATCTTTAGATATATTCATTCTTCTCCCACCTTAATGAAAAACATCCCAGGCAGGTTTAGCTAAATTCAATTATTTGTGCCAAATCTGTAAATTCTACAATATGCATGTCTGTATAAAACGTAAGCACAGAGTTAGTAGACCCTGCCTTTTACACACAGAATCTCAGTGTATTTTTCTAATTATGGTATCAGTCTATGATACAAACAATGGAATGGCATAAATGTAATAAATAACTACAGCCTATGGATAAGGACCTGTAGCCAGAGACTCTCCAGCCGTTACAGAATGCCCCAACAGCTAAATAGATGATGGAGGATGTAGTTTTGTATCCACTAAACACACAGGTTACCAATCCTACTGTGTAGAAGATGTTAAGAGCCTACATAACTAAAACAAGGGTCTCTGAAGCTGAAAAACACAGCAGCAATAAGTCAGGGTGTTTCAGTAATATCCAGGTCAAGAACCTGTCTGTCAAGTCCCTGTATCACTCAGTAAACATGTCTCTGTGCAATTCAGTACTATGTCTGCAACAAGTTCATTAATGCTGACAGGATAATAGCAGCAGAGTACTGGGATTTACTTCCAAAAACACAGCAGGTGGATGTTCTAGGCCAGTGTTAAGCTGGCCATAGACGCAAAGATCTGATCGTACAAATCGAGGATTCGTACGATTTTCGAACCATGTGTGGAGAGTCCCGACATTTTTCGTCCGGCGGAGATCGGTCGTTTGGTCGATCGGACAGGTTAGAAAATTTCTGTCGGCTGCTGATAATATCTCTGCATGTATTGCCGATCGTACGATTTTCAGTGGGAGACTGTCACTAGCTTTGGTTGGACATAGATATCGTACGATTGCTGTCGGGGGCAGAACATTGCTGATCTGTTATTTAACTAATCTGACTGGTAAGACTTTGATCTGAATGGTTAGTGGCGGGTCGGGAGATGGGAAAGTCTGATCGTACGACTATTTGTACGATCGGATCTTTGCATCTATGGCCAGCTTTACTCATCCTCAAAGGGACCTATTTATTATTAGACTTAGATGCTGCCAATCATCATCTTCATTAAAAAAAGAAAAGCAAATTTAATCAAGCCCTATCTATATATTACTATCAATCTATATCAATCTACACACACATACATACAGATCACCTATGATGTTTCGTTGTAGGCCTACTTTAGTCCTCTGTTCTCCTACAACTACTCACCCTTACATCTTCTTTTGCATTTGATCTCCCCATGATTTTGTTTTGCCTCTTTTCCCTATTCTATTGGTATCATTCTCTCTCCCTATTTAAATTCTGTTCTTCCCACTTTTCTTTTTTTAATTTACTTTTTCCCATTGTCCCATTCCCTTGTCCCCATTTAATCTGCTATATCTCTTATCTTCTGACACAATTTGTTTCTGCCCTAAGATACACAGCTTTGGCTTTTGCTTGAGCAAAATAGAACCACGTGGGGATTGGATTTGCAATATAACTGTCCAGCGTCTGTGCCACTCAGTTTACCAGTAAGCATAATATTTTTCTTATAGATGCAGACATGTCCATGTTTACTGGAAACTGACAGCCATATGTTGCTTGGTTTGCATCTCGTGCTGCTTTTTTAGTTCCTATACAGCAGTACTATGTGAGGGGGTAAGGCCTGGAGGTCTCTGATGGTACAACCTGGGCCACTAGTAGGACTGGCCATACTAGACAGCTATTTGTAGACTCTATGGGGCATTTATAAAATAATTTGCACTTGAAGCAGAACTACAGCTTAAAGGGGAACTCTCCCCCCGCTACTAGGCCCCTGCTCTCCTGCTGATCTGGCTGACTACTTTGCTGAGCTACCTGACTACTGTTACTTTGTATCAACAGCCATCTGTCCTTAGTCTGCATCCTCCAAACCCCAAAATTCCCTGCACATGTGATTTCAATAAGGAACGGAACATCACAGTGCAATGCATTGTGGGTTATGTAGTTCCTGCATGCTGTCTGTAAGTTGTGGAGAAGTTGTTCAAATTTGTAACATCAGTGTTTAGTCCCTCCTTCCCTGCCAGGATTTCAAATGATACAGAAAGAGAAGAACTGTTAAACAGCTGGATTTCACCATAGAAAATGGCATTTATCCATACTTTTTGAAGAACCAGGTAACTGTGATGGGTATATTAGGAGTTTCTGTGTTATGTGGGCCTCTTTATCAAATTTTGGTTTGGAAGCCAGAGTTCCCCTTTAACAAATAAGGTTAAAAAAGCTACACTTTATGTTTTAGATTCTGTACCAGTTCAAGGCCATTACAGTCCTATAGTAGTGAAGATCTCTGCCTACAAAAATGCCATTGGTAGCTTCAAATCTTTTGCTAATGATTTAAAGCACATTGTCTGTATTTCCTGCAGTACTGAGCTTAGGGACTGACTCACAATAAAAACAGTATATATAAAATAGAACATTTGGATAGAAGACTGCTTACTATTTAATTCCTATTACATGGCAGCATGAAAATGTTTGCATCAGAATTAATAATTAGCTCTATAGCATCAACTTGTAAGACAAACACAACCTCATTTTCTGCTAATGTCTTCATGATTGCTGACAACTTTTAGATTATCAACAGAAAGATTGAACTGGGCACGTGCAGTGTCACTGGCTCTCAAAAGTCAGCCTAACAAGTTCCAAGATAGAGAGCTCCTTTAAAGGCCTGGATAATTACGGTTATAGGGTTCCAGTACCGATGAGTTTTTACACCATATAAAACACAGCATAGTTCTCTTTTAGTCTAACTATGAAGACTGAAATGAGCAACAATGAATATCTGCACCTTCTTACTCTAAAGTCCTGTATTTTAAAGAAAAACTCACACTTCCACTGGCCGTGCTCTGGGATTGGTCATTAGAGAAATAGGTATATAAACAGTTTGTTTTGTCAATTTGATCCAAAGAAAGGGCTTTTTGCAAAAACCGCAACACCCCGAGCAAATGCAATCCTACCAGTAGCACCCTCAGCAAATGCAATCCTATGAAGCAGCACCCTCAGCAAATGCAATCCTACGAAGCAGCACCCTCAGCAAATGCAATCCTACAAAGCAGCACCCTCAGCAAATGCAATCCTACAAAGCAGCACCCTCAGCAAATGCAATGGTATAAAGCACCCTCAGCAAATGCAATCCTACAAAGCAGCAACCCGAGCAAATGCAATCCTACCAGCAGCACCCTCAGCAAATGCAATCCTATGAAGCAGCACCCTCAACAAATGCAATCCTACAAAGCAGCACCCTCAGCAAATGCAATCCTACGAAGCAGCACCCTCAGCAAATGCAATCCTACAAAGCAGCACCCTCAGCAAATGCAATCCTACAAAGCAGCACCCTCAGCAAATGCATCCTACAAAGCAGCACCCTCAGCAAATGCAATCCTACAAAGCAGCACCCTCAGCAAATGCAATGGTATAAAGCACCCTCAGCAAATGCAATCCTACAAAGCAGCAACCCAAGCAAATGCAATCCTACCAGCAGCACCCTCAGCAAATGCAATCCTACGAAGCAGCACCCCGAGCAAATGCAATCCTACCAGCAGCACCCTCAGCAAATGCAATCCTACGAAGCAGCACCCTCAGCAAATGCAATCCTACGAAGCAGCACCCTCAGCAAATGCAATCCTACGAAGCAGCACCCTCAGCAAATGCAATCCTACGAAGCAGCACCCTCAGCAAATGCATCCTACAAAGCAGCACCCTCAGCAAATGCATCCTACAAAGCAGCACCCTCAGCAAATGCAATCCTACAAAGCAGCACCCTCAGCAAATGCAATCCTACGAAACAGCACCCTCAGCAAATGCAATCCTACAAAGCAGCACCCTCAGCAAATGCATCCTACAAAGCAGCACCCTCAGCAAATGCATCCTACAAAGCAGCACCCTCAGCAAATGCATCCTACAAAGCAGCACCCTCAGCAAATGCAATCCTACAAAGCAGAACCCTCAGCAAATGCAATGGTATAAAGCACCCTCAGCAAATGCAATCTTATGAAGCAGCACCCTCAGCAAATGCAATCCTAGGAAGCAGCACCCTCAGCATATGCAATCCTACGAAGCAGCACCCTCGGCAAATGCAATCTCACGGACCGCATTCAGCAAAAACAGCCCTATGGAGCAGCACCCTCACTTAGTTCAATCCCACACATCAGCCACTAATGATGACTTTTAAAATGAATTTATGAGTCGGCATTACAGGAGGCAAATCCTCCCACTGGTTAGAGCCCTGTGATGTGGGACATCTGAAGAAGGATGGATACAGAGCTGTTCTCCACAAGAGACACTTTCACACATTCTGGCAAAATATAATCTATTGGAAGTTGCTTTGATCGGTTTTCTTTAACCCTTTTGGGGCAGCCCAGCGCAGAGTCAATGGCATCGGCATAAAAGCACCACAGCCCAATGCCATTGATTCTATAGTTCCAGGTTTCTGCTCTGATCTAAGGATACATGAATCAATTTTTGGAATAGGATAAAAATTTGCCAACAATCAAAGAATTTGTAGCATTAAGTAGTCCAGAGCTTAAACATCACAACTGTGGTATCAGCTGTAGTGTTCAGTATAACTGAATCCCTGAGTGTTTTTCCAACAGCGGGAAGGCAAACAACTCTGTGTGACATTAGCCTTGGTATCAAGCCAAATCTTTGCACTTTTTCCAGGATTCAGATTCAGTGCATCCCTAGTTTGCCCTATGTTGTGTTACCTATTTACGGGAAACACATTAGATAGCATAATCAAAGACAAGTTGGCTTCTGCTTGTAGTGGAGAAATACAGATATGGAATCCGTTAGCTGGAAACCCGCTATTCAGAATGCTCTTAATTACACAAAGGCCATTGCTCTTAGACTCGAAATTTTAATTTCTTATGATTTCCTTTTTCGATATAATAATAATAAAACAGCACCTTGTTCTTGAACCCAGCTAAGATGCAATTCATCCTTAAAGGGGTGGTTCACCTTTAAGTTAACTATTAATATGTTATAGAATGGCTAATTCTAGTCAACTTTTCAATTGAACGTCAGTTTTTCTTTATTGTATTTGAATTATTTGGCTTCTTCTTCTTCTGACTCTTTTCAGCTTTCAAATGGGGGTCACTGGCCCCATCTAAAAACAAATGTTTTGTAAGGCTACAATTTTATTGTTGTTGCTACTTTTTATTACTCACTTTTCTACTCAGGCCCACTCCTATTCATATTCCAGTCTATTATTGAAATCAATGCAGGGCTGCTAGGGTTATTTGGATCTTAGCAACCAGATTGCTCAAACTGGAGAGCTTCTGTGTAAAAATCTAAATAACTCAAGAACTACAAATAATAAAACATAAAAAGAACTATTATTCTCTACAAGTTAAGTTAAAGGTGAACAACCCCTTTAATGGGGCAAATAATCCTATTGGGTTTATTTAATAGTTCGAATTCTGTGACTATACGAAGGCCACATACATCCTCAGTGACTTCTAACATCTTTTCATGTAAATGTGAGTGTGTATTACTCCTTACACATGTATATATGTATTTAACAAGACTCGTTTATGGGAAACTGCAAAGATAGCGGTGATTTCCCTGAGAAAGAATCCATTCTAGTTCGTATAATATATTTTCTTAAAGGCAACCAGACATAGAAAGCTGTATAATAAAAGTTCCATAATTAAAAAGAAACCCAATTTTTATTTTTAAAACCTCCATACCCGTGATAAACTAATTTTTAAATCTCAGCTGTCAATCATTTCCCACTTATTGGCACACACAATAGATTTTGGCAATGCAAAGTTCTCCTTCATAAGTTTTCATAAAATGGCGGCTGCTTATATGCGCTAATGGATTCCAAGTAAAGGGAGGAAACATTTAAAAAATGTATATAGTGTAAGTAAAGTTTATTTTACTGGACTAAAATGATACCCTTTGCAATTATTTCTTAGGGCGACAGGTTCCCTTTAAGGAAGATGATTTCTTGGTCTCCTATTGAGTCACAATTATGACAAGTTGTCCTGCCTTTAATAGTCACAGATATACTACCCTAGTCAGGGGCATAACTATAGAGGCCACGGAGATACAGGGAGGGGGTAAAGTGGGTCACTGGCTGAGAAGAAATAGAAATATATTCTCACGATAAATCCCTTATTGCTAAAATTAAGGGAATCATGTTGTTTTGGGGCCCAGTAACACCACTGAATGCAGTAATTCTGCACTGCCAAATGATTCTACACACTTGCTATGAAGGAACAGTCCAGCAGCCTAACAGTGGATGCCTAACATTACATCTAGTTATGCCTGATACCAACTTTAGAAGCATTACACAATGTTCAGTCCAAAGTTGACCTGTACACGAAAAGGCTTTCTTGTTTGCATTTCACACGGCTGTGAAAGCCTAGATGAAGACTCCCAGTCCAGTCGCTCCACTTACTTTATAACCGGGGAGTTCACTAAAAAAAAACGTTGTCGATAGCTGTAATTCAAGACCGTAATAAAGAGGCCACTCATCAAAATGAATCAGCCCTCTGTTGTCTAATATCACTACACAGAAGTCTCATAATGTGTACAGAGGAATAAAAGGATGAGATAATAAACAAGAGTGGAGTATAATATCTTGTCTTATCTTCCCAGGCAATAAAAGTCATTAGTCATTTAGATAAAGAAAACCCACTGACTATGCCTAATGTTCTGTTTTGCAAACAGATAAAATCTTGTAACTGGAAGGAGTTAGAAGAAAATATATTTCCTTATAGGATTAAACAGCAAGGTCTATATTTAATTTTTTCAGTGCTAAGTTCATAAATTTCTTGGGGGGGGGGGGAGGTTTGTGGGCCCAGTACCCTCCCCAATCATGACATCAGTTACTCTGCCTCAACTCTCTCCAGAGCATGTAATGCCTATATACGCCCAACTTTAGTGCAGCATCGATCAACTCTAGACCCACTGGTTTGGGCCAACAATTTACTTCTTAGGGGGTGGCTTTATCTATTGTACAGCCAACATTACAAATATAAAACACTGCACTCCTTGTACCTATACAATTGGCTGGTGTTATAAGTTGGCTCCATCACTAGTGTGTTTTACCCTAACAAGGAAGTGACTAGTGTAATGGAAAATTGCTCCCCCACAGCTTGCTGACAAGTCATAAATCTTTCATTCTGCCTCTATATGAAACCTTTACATGTAAATGTATAAATAGCTTTCAGTGCTTTCTTTATGAATTTATATTATATTAGTGAGAACTGAAACTAGGAATGAACTTCACTTTATTTGAAAAGCACCATCAGGAGCCTACAGGTGTATTGATATATAAAGCAGCACAATAAACTCCAGTGCTAAGACTCACGTGTTATTGACAATCTGTAGTCTTTCCCCCTTCCTGAAGGACAGGTCTGTCTCGGTGCGAGATTCATAATCGTACAAAGCGACAAAGGTGGTTACGCCCCCTGCAAATGAAAGAGTGGGAATTATAGGAAAGATGTTCAATGTTTGCAGTGTGTGTTGCGGTGTGTATGAACACACTGCAAAAGGGCCCAAACTATTGTGCTATGGAAATAACCCAATTGTAATGATCCAATCAGTGGGTTCTGAAACTACTACTCCGATTATCCCCAGAGACCCGGAAAAGAGCAGAGGGTGATGGGAAGTGCAGTTTGAAAACATCTACATAAAATGTGTTCCAGTTCTAGTTTGGTTAAGGTCCCACCTTTGCATTCCCTTTCCCACAGTTACCTGCTAGTGGTCCTGTCCTTTGGGGGGAAGTGATTGTATCAGAGAAATTGACCCCTCCAAAAGGTGTCAGGTCACAGTTGCCCCCAAATGGCTGTCCAGGTGGTCGGTGCGAATCCAGGCTCTTGCTGGGGGTCTGAGAGGCAGAAAGGGAGGTGAAAGGCTGGTGGGACCCTTCCGCAATATCCAGACTGCGACTCCGCGGCCCGCCTTCTCGTGGCTTGCTTTTAGTGGCACCCATCTGTGATCAAGAAAGCAAAAGCCCTTATGTATTAAATTACAGAGATGGATCTACAATAATAAATGCCTAAACATGTCTACAGACATATTTATGAAGATAAAAAGCCCTTCAAATCTATGAGTGTCCGTCAATAAGACACAGAGCAGATTGTCTCAGGAAGTAAGAGCTGCAAAACTGCAGGGCAACCAGTTACTATGGCTCCAATGCATAAACTGAACATGTAAGATGTGTTTTCTTCACTATTTACTACTCAGATACCTAACCTGCAGCTGCAGTTGTTACTGGACTACAGGCTCCCTGATGTGAGCACCACGTAAAACGCAGGCTAATGGGGAGACATCCCACAACTACAGTGCAACATACATTATAGCGGATGGGACGATAGATGTCAACTCAGAAGTTGCAGGGTTAAAGCTGTGTCCCACAATTTCATCTATTTTATGTTATATGGGGGTGGGGGTGGACAAAGGACACAAGAGCTCCCATGGCCACAATGAGGTCACAAACAGCCTTCTAAAGAAAGAAAAATGTGCTCCCCCTCAAGGAGAAAAGGGGAGGAAGAGTCCAGGGAGAGTTAATTGAATGTCTTGGAATGTGCTATGAAGAGAGAGAGAGAGAGAGAGAGAGAGAGAGAGAGAGAGAGAGAGGAGAGCGAGACAGAGCGAGAGAGAGAGCAAGAGAGTGAGAGAGAGCGACAGAGCGAGATAGAGAGAAAATGAAGGGCTTTCATGGGAGACAGGAGGATGTGAGTGAGGAGAGAAAGGCAGCAGGTGAAAAATCTGCTGATATGATAATGATGGGTAACTTGGCTCTTTGCCGATGTTAAGGAAATACAAATCAAAGGGCATACTGGGAGTTGTAGTTTAGGAACAATTGGAGAGACCAATGTAAATTGTATAAGAGAGTATTACAACGTTGTGTCTGAGCCAATTCAACATTGTCCTCAATTTAATGGGGTGGTACCAATGGCTCTGGCCCCTTTAATTCCCTCACAGCACCTATTACTCAGACTCAAGCTATCCCATGCCCTCAGCACGTCCCCTTCTTTCTCTCACCAAGTACAATGTCTCATTGATGCCCACAAATGCCACAAAAATGCAGAAGTGAATGGGGGAAACAGGCAATTAAGGGGCTGGCTGACCAGGGGGACAGATGGAGAATGTTACACAGACATGGAAAGCACAGAGCCGGCTGAGAAGTGTGATCCACTCAACCTAAACAGCATTGGGATTTTTTTTTTTTGTACTGATCCACAGGTCAAAAATCCATATTGTGCAGAATAAGGAGGCATCCAACAAATTAGTTGTCATGGGCAGCTTCAGACTGGTAGGTCGGAGGCCCACTGGGGTTTCCATCACAGGGGCCCCCCTGCCTCTGCTGCAACCCCCCTACAGACCCCCAGTGCTGAAAACATGTGCGGGTCTGGGCCCAGTCCGACCCTGGTCATGGGGCAGGTTAGACATTATTAAAGATTTGGGTATGTACAAAGCTGCACACAAAATTTGCCCTAGCTTTCCACATAAAGCAACCAATCATGCATTAAAGGGGTCACCTTTAAATATATTTTGAGACTAATTTGTAATTGGTCTTCATTTTTTTGAATTATTTGCCTTTTTTATTCATAAGCCCCCCAGCTTGGAATGTCAGCAGCAATATGGTTCCTATAGTTCTGTTTAACCTAGCAACCAGGCAGTGGCTTGAACGAGAGACTGAACGATCAATAGGAGAGGGCCAAAATAGAAAGATAAGCTAGAACATGTAACAATATATCAACAAAATTGTAGCCTCACAGGGTAATAGTTTTTGGCTGCCGTGGTCGATGACTCCTAGCTGAAAGCTGGTAAGGCAAGTAATTCAAAAACTATAAAAAATGAAGGTCAATTGAAAAGTTGCTAAGAATGGGACACTTTACAACATAAAAAATTGTAGTACTATCACTAGACTAGAAACAAGAATCTTACTGTATGCTACAGTTGGTTAAAAAGCAGTCTTCCATGCCTCACTCAACAATCAGAGATTGCAAGCTCTATGGGGTGGCCTAGAACACAATAACAACATTAATATGAATGGCTGAAAGGTGCCACAGAACTCAATGAACAAGGCCGGAAGGACCACACATTCCTAGCAGGTCTATTCTCGCTGTACCAGGCCCATCCCAAGACATTCTGCAGGGGGCAGATTACATACATAAACATGCACAGACACTTTCAGATGAGATCACCAGGCAAACTCAGTCCTGGAATAAGCTACTGACAAGCCAAAGAGGACTAGGAAGGATGGTTTGTGTGTGATAAGAGCGAGGGGAAGCAGCAACCAGATAATCCACTCCAAGTTTCATCAACCCTCCCTTGAATAAGTGCAATGTCTCTTTAAAATACATAATATAATAAAATAACAGATAAAAGCCATGAATATCTTGTAAATTATATCCTTATAAACGGTGAGTTCTGATGTCATCAGTTCTAAACGCTGAGTTCTGATGTCATTACGATCACATGACTCACTGAAACGTGTGTATTATGATAAGTAAAGTACCCCCAGTTGCAAAATATGAGGATATTAGAAGTTACCTTGAAGTTCCATGACCTGTATAAAAGCACTCGGCCTTCGGCCTCGTGTTTTTATATGGTCATGAAACTCCTCTGTCACTTATAATATCCTTATATTTTATAAGAGGGGGTACTTTATTCACCATGTACGGGGGGGGGGGGAAGAAAAGACTCCTGACTGTCTATTAACAGCACTAATTCATTGAACCTTCATGTTTTTCCCAGAATACCAAGCACAATACCCCAGGTTGCCATCGGCTAGAAATATTATGGATCAGAACTGTAGCTTTCAGTTATTTTTGGGCCAAGATTATCAGGTAACAGATACTCACTGTTATATCAGAGAGAGCAAAGAAAGGGATATAATCAGGGAGTGGATATTCAGTCAGGAGATACTAGAATAATATAGAGCAGTTGTGTTATCTCAGGCTCCGATTATTACTGACCAACCGCATGGTGTTTGCACAAAATGACAACCCCTTCCCAATTATTTCTAAGAATCATGGCAGGCAAATCTATTTTCTAATCAATGCACATGACGGCGGATTCATTTGTTATGGCAAACTGACAGGACTCACTGTAATGTTTAGGTGTGACTCGCAGCACAAACCCCACCCTCGGCCCTGTGTGGTACATCACCCAAGGGAGCATCACATGACTTAACCCTGACTCTGCACTCATTCCACACACAGGAACTGGCCATGTGACTCACAAATAATGAAGGGTCAAACTTAATCTGGGCATTAGCAAATTGCAGATTGCTTGAATTGGTATGGTCTCCAAGAGACTGGAACTAGAGGTGCACCGAATCCAGGATTCGGGATTTGGCTTTAGCAGGATTCAGATTCGGCAGAATCCAAGTGACTTTTCATTACACAAACAAGAAAGTAAAACATTTTTAACCAGCCAAATGGAATGTCAAATTGCACAACAAACAGACCAATAAACTGCCAGCTCAGTCTGGCAACTATCATTCTGTATTTATAAAACCCCTTCAATCCTGCTGTCTATTTATATATTCACTGTAACCAACTCCCCCTCACTCTGACCGACTGTTGCTATACTCACTGTAACCAACTCCCCCTCACTCTGACCGACTGTTCCTATACTCACTGTAACCAACTCCCCCTCACTCTGACCGACTGTTCCTATACTCACTGTAACCAACTCCCCCTCACTCTGACCGACTGTTCCTATACTCACTGTAACCAACTCCCCCTCACTCTGACCAACTGTTCCTATATTCCCTGTAACCAACTCCCCCTCAGTCTGACCGACTGTTCCTAGACTCACTGTAACCAACTCCCCTCACTCTGACTGACTGTTCCTATACTTACTGTAACCAACTCTCCCTCAGTCTGACTGACTGTTCCTATACTCACTGTAACCAAGCCCCCCACTGACTGTTCCTATACTCACTGTAACCAACTCCCCCTCACTCTGACCGACTGTTCCTATACTAACTGTAACCAATTACCCCTCACTCTGACATCTGTTCCTATACTTACTGTAACCAACTCCCCCTCACTCTGACCGACTGTTCCTATACTCACTGTAACCAACTCCCCCTCACTGACTAAATGCTCCTATACTTCCTATAACCAACTCCCCCCTCACTCCTACGGTCTGTTCCTATACTATAAAGCTTGATACTGCTCTGTGCCACCTGTCTCTCACATGAATGGAAACCGGTAGTGACAGGCATTTTCCATTCATGCAAATGAGATGATGCAGAGTTAACAGGATTTTCTAAACTGGTTATAATACAATGGTGGAGAAACAATACATGTTAAATTAAACTAACCAAGACCCGCTGTAACCTACCTGGCTATATACCTGTTTTCTGATCTTTAATCATTGCAATGGTTCATGGGGAATGTGCAAACAGATCTATATACAGATAGGTGAGACTATCTGAGGTAGAGCATTGTTTAAGATTAGGACTAGATGAATTAAGCAATGCTAACCCAAAATAATGTGTTGCCTAATAAAAAGAAATATAATTCTAAGCAACTTTGCAATATACATTTATTACAAATTGTTCTTTGTATATGTAAAGCTATTGAAAGCAGTGTTTGTCCCTTTCTATTCTCTGCCTGATGGCTTAGACCAGTGATCCCCAACCAGTAGCTCCTGAGCAACATGTTGCTCTCCAACCCCTTGAATGTTGCTCTCAGTGACCTCAAAGCAGGTGCTTATTGTTGAATTCCAGGCTTGGAGGCAAGTTTTGGTTTCATAAAAACCAGGTGCACTGCCAAACAGATCCTCAATGTAGGCTGACAATTCGCATAGGGGCTACCAAATGGCCAATCACAGCACTTTTTGGCACCCAAGAACATTTTTCATGCTGGTGTTGCTCCCCAACTCCTTTTTACTTCTAAATGTTGCTCACGGTTCAAAAGGTTGGGGATCCCTGGCTTAGACTGTGGATACAATGTAAGACAAGGCAGCTGATGAACAGAGCTGTCTTTACTGGGGAACTAATAATTTTGCAACACTGTTTAAAAAGGAACAACAAGGAGTTGTTGGAGGCAAATGCTGCTTTCAATAGCAATTGTTTTTAACTTTAAAAAACTGAAAATACATGTATACTGAAAATTTGCTTAGAATTATGTTTTATTAGGCAAATCTTTATTTTGGGGTTAACATGCCCTTTAATAGGAAAATAAACCATTACTGTGTATCTCATGGTGCCATATTCTCTCGTTTAATCTTTTACACCATTTTGTTACACAAAGAAAAGGCTCTACAAAAGTTATGGAGATACAAACCCCAGTGCCACACACCAGCTGAACAACAAAATGAAAGAAAATGGCATGCCAAGCAACTTTCCAACATTCATTAAAAAAAAATTTTTAAAATGTTTTGCCGAAAATTATTTGTAAATGCAATTGCTATTTATGGTTCTGACTTTGAAACCAGCTGATTAATAGACCTGTTTTAGCTGGAGAAGAGTGGACTTCTGCATCACTGGGTCAGATCTATGAGTACAGAACTTTATTGTTGTCTGAATTGATATTTTTTCATTAGGCCAAATTTTACTTTAGGGCTTAGATCCCCTTTTAAGCTGAGAACCTATAAGGTTCAAGTGGCTATGGTTTCATATAAATGTCAGCACTAAATGGTTTAACAGCCTGTCTGATGCTTTCATTTCCTATTAAAGGAAGCACCACTGGGTTCTTAAGAAGCTGGAGTGGCTACAGTTCCCAGAATCCCCAGCTGTACAAAGTGCCAAGCCAATGAGCACATAGAGATTTAATTTCCTCTTCAGCAACACCACCTTGGGCTAAGGCGTGCAATTTTCCTATAGGCGGTAAGAAACTTTCTTTTGGTCTAGATGTTCCAGCCAGAAATCATCTGTTCCTTTTTTTGGTACTTTGTTTCCTTAAATATTAGTTTTGTTCTAGCAAGACCATTGAGCGGCCCTGCTGTGTTAAAAGGGTCCTTGACCCAAACAATTACTGTTTTTTATAGATATCAGATGCAAGCCCATTTCACATAGAGTGCATTTTAAGGAAATAATTCAATTTTCTTTTCTCTGTAATGGTAAAACAGTGCCAAGAACTTGATGGGTAATAAGCTGCATAAATGAGTTTATTAAAAGTGATACTGATGTATAACTACGAAAGTATCACTATTACTAAAGTTGTTGGGCTGTCCTCTCTGTCCTCGCAAGGTCGCCAAACGAGCGGATCTTAACCCGATATGCCCACCAATGGATGTTCGTACAATACTACGAATGGGCTCCGACGGGTCGCAGGACCACATCAACCAGGCGATGCAGTCCTGGATCGTACAAAAAAAATTAAACTTGACCGATCGATATCTGCCCGATTTTTGGCCTTATATAGATCGGGAGAACCCGTCGGGAGCCCCCACAACGCAGGCAGATAAGCTGCCGAATCGGTCTAAAGGATCGATATCGGCAGCTTTAATCTGCCCGTGTATGGCCACCTTAAGTCTCAGGTCACAATAATTTCAGATAACAGATCCCATAACCGTATAATGAAAGTCAATGCAATATTAACCAACTCTACATTCATTAAAAACGATTACTGGTTTTTAAAGTTATTTGTCATTGCTAATAAAAGCAGCATGTGCTGGACTGTTGAAATACACTGCACTCCTGAAAAAACATAGCAGAAGAGAGCTGGTTAACAGGGCTGGAGAACTAACTTCTGCTACATTGTTTTAGGGGTCAGAAAGGGATAACATATATGGCTTTCAACAGCACTTGCATTTACAAATATGTTCAAAACCATTGAAAATGTTTAATGGATATTGGCAAATTAATATTTAGATTTTCATTCATTGTGCAAAAACCCATTTTTGGGCAGAGACCCCTTTAAGTTCATGCTCTTATCGGGTTGTAAGGGGGAGGAAGACAGATGTGAGTTTAACCAAGAATTGGAGGGCAGGCTCTAACATGTAGCTCGCTAGAAAGGATAGAAGTGCACAGGGGTGAGAGAGGGGTGGTACACTCCAGATTGCATTCTGATAACCCAACAGCATTGAGGCACAAGTGTAGGTGAGCTGGAATTTAACTGGAAGCCTCAAGCTTGCTCTAGGGCAGAGGATGTATTTAATTATTGGTCCCCAGCTCAGTGCCAAACTGTGCCCATTACCTATTGCATAACTGCCCCTGGCCGAGGGTGATGGGACTTCTAATTTTGCATTAGAGGGAGGAGGCCAGAGCATTAGCTCTTAGTTAAAAATACCAGCTTAAAGGGCTACTGTCATGGGAAAAAAAAAAAAATTCAGAATGAATCAGTTAATAGTGCTGATCCAGCAGAATTCTGCACAAAAATCCATTTCTCAAAAGAGCAAACAGATTTTTTTATATTCAATTTTGAAATCTGACATGGGGCTAGACATATTGTCAGTTTCCCAGCTGATCCAAGTCATGTGACTTGTACTCTGATAAACTTCAATAACTCTTTACTGCTGTACTGCAAGTTGAAGTGATATCACCCCCCCCCCCCCCAGCCAAACAATGGGAAGGTAACCAGATAACAGCTTCCTAACATGATAACAGCTGCCTGGCAGATCTAAGAACAACACTCAATAGTAAAAACCCATGTCCCACTGAGACTCCTTCAGTTACATTGAGAAGGAAAAACAGCAGCCTGCCAGAAAGCATTTCTCTCCTAAAGGGCCACTGACTCCTGGGCCCACGGGAGTTTTCCAGGTATACCGGTGGGCCAGTCCGACACTGACTTACTACTTGCATCCCTGTACCATCAAAGTCTGGCACATTGTGTTTTACTTTATATATCTCTTTGACTACAGCCTGGCACACATATTGCTGTACAAACAGCTTGGCACTCTTGGCACCTATACCTATATGTCCAGTCTGGCACACATGATCTTATACCTACAGCCATGCACACATACCCCTTTCCCTACAACCTGGCACAAACGAGGCAACATTGGAAGTCATAATGATAGCTCTAAATCCTCTGGCTGGACAGCAACTGGTTGAAGGGGGTGGGATCACACATTTGCTTGACACATTCATAGACATAACCCTGCCACTTGCTAATTGAAGCAATGACATAGTTAAAACACAATGCTGCTAACTCATTACACCAGTTAATGCAAATCTAAATTCAGATATAAACTATAATCATTTTGCCACCCACTGCCACAGCGGATGTCTGATCATTGTGTATGTGTTTTATATGTAGAATTGTTCCTTATGCATGCACACAGCATAGCTCACCTCTCCAGAACTACCCAAACCTATAGCTCAGGAGTGTCTTGTTGAGCTAGACCTCTCCAAATTCAACCCCACCAACCTTAGTATTCCCCATGCACCCCCAGTATTCCCTATGCACTCCCTGCACCTCCAGTATTCCCCATGCACTCCCAGTATTCCCCATGCACCTCCAGTATTCCACATGCACCCCTGCACCTCCAGTATTCCCCATGCACTCCCTGCACCTCCAGTATTCCCCATGCACCCCCTGCACCTCCAGTATTCCCCATGCACCTCCAGTATTCCCCATGCTCCCCCAGTATTCCCCATGCACTCCCTGCACCTCCGGTATTCCCCATGCACTCCCTGCACCTCCAGTATTCCCCATGCACCCCCTGCACCTCCAGTATTCCCCATGCACCTCCAGTATTCCCCATGCTCCCCCAGTATTCCCCATGCACTCCCTGCACCTCCGGTATTCCCCATGCACTCCCCGCACCTCCGGTATTTCCCATGCACCCCCAGTATTCCCCATGCACCCCCTGCACCTCCAGTATACCCCATGCACCCCCAGTATTCCTCATGCACTCCCTGCACCTCCAGCATTCCCCATGTGCTTCCAGTATTCACCATGCACTGCTTGCACCCCCAGTATTCCCCATGCACTCCCTGCACCTCCAGTATTCCCCATGCACTCCCTGCACCTCCAGTATTCCCCCATGCACCTCCAGTAATCCCCCATGCACTCCCTGCACCCCAGTATTCCCCATGCACCCCCAGTATTCCCCATGCACTCCCTGCACCCGCCAGCATTGCCCACAACTCCCAGTACAACACACTGCCTAACATTCCCTTAGATTCAGACCCGCCCAGTAACTCCCAGCATGCCCCATCGTACAATCATGTGCTGAATTAACGCCAGTTTAATGGGCCAGAGAGTAAACCCGTGATGTTTACAAGAGACATGCTGCTGGGCTAATCCTATCACCAGGCTTGTGTGTCCACAACATATACATAACATATATACAGCCGTACATAGCGAATACAGGGCCAGCCAGAGAATTAAAGTCCTAAGTGATAGAGGTGGTGACCTAAATACCCCTAAAGGGGTTACAAAAACCATATCCAAGCATTCTGTAGCGCCCCCATTCTCTGCACCCATGGTACTGTCCTGCGCCCCCTAGCGGCACGCTACACCCACAGCTTACCTTTTATTGCCGGAGATATTGGGAGATTCCACTCTCCGGGAACCCCCCTCACATAGAGGGGGGCAAGAGCGGTCTTCTCGGACCCACTATCTCCCGCTGCCTCCCCTCTCGATTCATACGACGCCTCCCGGGCCGGAAACTTTGGAGCTCTCCTCCGACTACGGTTCACGCCCGGCCGGCTCCAGCTCCCTCCTCCCCTCCGCCTGTGCTGCCCTCCCCTGGGTCTGCCTGCCCCTCCTCCCACTAGATCAGCCCTTGCTAGCTGGCCACGCCCTATGGAGGGTCTCCACACTGCTCCAATGACAGCCAGACTGCTCGCTCTCACTGTATCCCTAACCTCTTATTAACTCGGCCTATCCATGTTTTTGTCTCTCTCCTTTGTCCTTCCCCTTTCATTTGCATTATTCCTTTCTAAGATCCCACCTCTAACCCCAACACTACCCCCTCTCTCTCTCTCTCTCCTCCCCCTCTATGTATCATCCTCAGGCTGCCAGTGCCTTCCCTTTTCTTTCTTTCTTTCTCTCTCTCACTCATCCTTCCCTGGTGAGTAGCACTGACTGATTCACTGACTGATTCACTGGAACAATGACAAATGCCCATACCTCCAGCACACACGTCTCTAAAGCTCCTCATAGTCGCGGCGATTCTTCTTGCCGAACGACCGATTTTAGCGAAGTCCGACCAATCCTTCGAAATTATCGTGCGGTTAGTGGGATTCGAACGATCGTACATCTGACGATTTTTCAGCCAACATCTGTCAGGAAATTGATCGGCCAGGTTAAAAAATCTTTGTCAGTCCCAGTGCAATCTACCTATGTTTGCAGGGCCAAGCAGGCAGCTCCCCTTTGTTTTCCTGGCAAATTGGTCTTTTTAGTTAATGGTCAATTCGTACGATCGTTCCGAGATAATCGTGGTCTCTCTATGAGAATCGGATCTTTTAAAAATCTCAACATCTATGGCCAGCTTAATACTTCTCTCCATACACACACCTCTAGTACTTCTCCCCATACACACACCTTTAATACTTCCATACACACACCACTAATACTTCCATACACACACCTCTAGTACTTCCATACACACAGCTCTAGTACTTCCATACACACAGCTCTAGTACTTCCATACACACACCACTAATACTTCCATACACACACCTCTAGTACTTCCATACACACAGCTCTAGTACTTCCATACACACACCTCTAATACTTCCATACACACACCTCTAATACTTCCATACACACACCACTAATACTTCCATACAAACACCTCTAATACGTCCATACATACACCTCTAGTACTTATACCCATACACACGCCTCTAGTACTTCTCCCCATACACACACTAATACTTCCATACACACACCTCTAATACTTCCATACACACACCTCTAGTACTTCTCCCCATACCCCCCCTTTTAATACTTCCATATACACGCCTCTAATACTTCCATACACACACCTCTAATACTTCCATACACACGCCTCTAATACACACCTCTAATACTTCCATACACACACCTCTAGTACTTCTCCCCATACCCCCCTTTTAATACTTCCATATACATGCCTCTAATACTTCCATACACACACCTCTAATATTTCCATACACACACCTCTAATACTTCCATACACACACCTCTAGTACTTATACCCATACACAAGCCTCTAATACTTCCATACACACACCTCTAATACTTCCATACACACGCCTCTAGTACTTCTCCCCATACCCTCCTTTTAATACTTCCATATACACGCCTCTAATACTTCCATACACACACCACTAATACTTCCATACACACACCACTAATACTTCCATACACACACCTCTAGTCCTTCCATACACACACCTCTAGTACTTCCATACACACACCACTAATACTTCCATACACACACCTCTAATACTTCCATACACACGCCTCTAGTACTTCTTCCCATACACACGCCTCTAGTACACACACACACACACCTCTAATACTTCCATACACACACCTCTAATATTTCCATACACACACCTCTAATACTTCCATACACAAACCTCTAGTACTTATACCCATACACAAGCCTCTAGTACTTCTCCCCATACACACACTAATACTTCCATACACACACCTCTAATACTTCCATACACACGCCTCTAATACTTCTCCCCATATACACGCCTCTAATACTTCCATACACACACCTCTAATACTTCCATACACACACCACTAATACTTCCATACACACGCCTCTTATACTTCTCACCATACACACACCTGTAATACTTCCATACACACACCTCTAATACTTCTATACACACGCCTCTAATACTTCCATACACACGCCTCTAGTAGTTGCATACATATGCCTCTAATACTTCCATACACACACCTCTAGTACTTCTCGCCATACACACGTCTTTAATACTTCCATACACACGCCTCTAGTACTTGCATACACACGCCTCTAATACTTCCATACACACGCCTCTAATACTTCCATACACCCGCCTCTAGTACTTGCATACACACGCCTCTAATACTTCCATAAACACGCCTCTAATACTTCCATACACATACCTCTAATTCTTCCATGCACACGCCTCTAATACTTCCATACACACGCCTCTAATAATCCTTCCCATACACAAGCCTCTAGTGCTTCTCCCCATACATACGCCTCTAGTACTTCTCCCCATACACACGCCTCTAGTACTTCTCCCCATACACAAGCCTCTAGTACTTCTTCCCATACACACACCTCTAGTACTTCTTCCCATACACACGCCTCTAGTACTTCTTCCCATACTCACACCTCTAGTACTTCTCCCCATACACACGCCTCTAGTACTTCTTCCCATACATCGGCCTCTAGTACTTCTCCCCATACACACGCCTCTAGTTCTTCTCCCCCATACACACGCCGCTAGTACTTCTGCCCATACACACGCCTCTAGTGCTTCTCCCCATACATACGCCTCTAGTACTTCTCCCCATACACACACCTCTAGTACTTCTCCCCATACACAAGCCTCTAGTACTTCTTCCCATACACACACCTCTAGTACTTCTTCCCATACACACGCCTCTAGTACTTCTTCCCATACTCACACCTCTAGTACTTCTCCCCATACACACGCCTCTAGTACTTCTTCCCATACATCGGCCTCTAGTACTTCTCCCCATACACACGCCTCTAGTTCTTCTCCCCCATACACACGCCGCTAGTACTTCTGCCCATACACACGCCTCTAGTGCTTCTCCCCATACACACGCCTCTAGTTCTTCTCCCCCATACACACGCCTCTAGTACTTCTCCCCCATACACACGCCTCTAGTGCTTCTTCCCATATACACATGCGTCTAGTACTTCTCCCCATACACACGCCTCTAGTACTTCTCCCCCATACACACGCCGCTAATACTTCTTCCCATACACACGCCTCTAGTGCTTCTTCCCATATACACGTGTCTAGTACTTCTCCCCATACACACGTCTCTAGTACTTATCCCCATACACACACCTCTAGTACATCTCACCACACATGCCAGTGACCAGAAAGTGCATTGCACTGTGAGACAAGCTGGGTGCCTCGTGCTCAGCACACGTGTATAACATAAGGTGAAGTAATATGAGATGAGTGATTATTATTTCCGTATAGAAGGATGATGTCTCTGTTCAGTCACAGTATTCAGCATGTGGAGAGCTGTTGAGGAATGCTGGGTATTGATCATTTTGCACTACGTCATCTAATGGACTGCAAGCTCATCCTTCTATAAGGAAATAATAATCACTCTTCAGGACAAGGCCCATTGATGAACTGATTTTTATGTGTTCCAGCTTTTCTTTGTAAAGCTTTGTACCAAATACATAATGAATAGACATAAAAACATGTTATATTTTTTAGGGATGCACCCTAAAAAAGGGATTCGGCCAAACCCCTGAATCCTTTGCGAAAGATTAGGCCAAATACCGAAACGGAATCTGAATCCTAATTTGCATATGCAAATTAGGGGTGGTTTGTTTTGTGACAAAAAGTCATGCGATTTCCCTCAATATCCCCCAATATCCAAAGGATGAAGCACTACGCTTGGTACCAGCTCCTTCAATCATATTATTATCAACAATAAGAATTTGATGGGTTTGTCCCCCTGCTAATCCTCAGAAGAGAATTTATCCCTAGGAACATAAGGAGCTAAATCAATCTATTCTCCATCCCCTATTCTCTTTGCATGTGATGTAGTAGCCACAGAGCATCGGACTAAAGAATCAATACAAAGATTTATTAATGACCAAAGGTCACTTAAACCTCTCATGGATTTGCGTTTAAACATAGGTGCCACCTCTTTGTCTCTCTCTATTGTCTGAGCCATTCTTCATAGAGGGCTAAACAACAGCTTTCCTAGAGGTTGTATAAATATGGAAAGCAATATCATGGCTGCTGCTTCTACTGGACAGGGTAGCTTTTGTAATGAGCCAAGCTGAGGAACATTCAGGACAAGTAACTGTTGTGGGACCCCTGGGGACTGACGGGAGACCTGACCTGCTGTGGGAGGCCTAGACCCATGAAGCTGAGCCTCTCTACCCCCATGGGCACTGAGCTTTAAAAAGTGGCATATATAAGTCCAGAACTGAGTTGATACCAGAGCCAGTGGGTCTGGGTGGGACATGTAGTTCACTGATAGCTGAAGGTTTTACTATTGTAAGTTACAAAAAATCTTAGTTAATAATTACTACTGTTATATTTTATAGCAGACAAAAGAACTAGTTCTTCCAGCTTTGCTCACTCAAGATACTAAACTAACTTCAACTAAGTCTCATTACCCACTTCTTCGTCAGAATGCATCACACATACGCCCACATCAGCACTCTGCTTTTGATTAGCAGCCAACAAACAAGTTCATGGGAAAGCCTTATCTACAGTTTATATTGCTCTTTAACACCAGCTACTTGTATTATCCTCACGAGATTCCCACATTTAATGCATAAGGTATTATAAAGGAAGGGAATTAGCATCAAAAGGAGCCTTCAGTCCACCGTTCTTGAAGACTTTGCAGAAAATGCTCAGAACTCGTTCATTCAAAGCAGAAGAAGATCAATAACCTTAAAAAAGTCACTAACCAGGAACATGATCTGAATTTCAAAGCCCTTTAGTGAGGTTTGTCCGATGGCTAAATGCAGCTATGTGGTCAGATAATTGATTGGAGGGACATAAAAGACTACACAGCTCTTCTTAGAACAGGGAATTGCACTCATATGAAAAACTGTCATGTCATACACAGAAAGATCTGCTCATCTAGCCAGGTGACCAAACACTAAAACAAAACAAACTGCCATCTTTACCATATAATCACTACGGCCAGGTGGAAAATGTTACGGTACAGTATATGCAGTTTTAAAATCTGGCTACCTGAAGGTATGTAGGTGGCCATCAGGTCCGGACTGAGAATTAAAATAGGCCCTGGCATTTCAGGTACACAGAGGCCCACTCAGCAGACATACAGGCCCAAACAGCCCCCACCAGCCCACTAAATACTGACTTTCTATGGGACCTTATAGCAGCCCCTCTGGCATTTGCCAGAACCCACAGATTGCCAGTCCGGGCCTGGTGGCCATGCACAAGCCCCTCAAGACTGAGTTGGCAGCATATTTGCCTTTGTATGGAAGTCTTGGAAGGGCATGTCTGACCAGTCAGGTGAGGATTGCAAGAGCTCCTTTGTTGATATGGTCTCTGTAAGCCTGCAGTATGATCCAATTATTGGCTCCAGTCCAATGATTGGATCTTCCCAATTTGGCCCAGTGCATGGACAAATCAGGCAGTGAGGCCATAGGTTGAGGCCATATTTGATGTAACATAGTAACATAGTTAGGTTGAAAAAAGACACACGTCCATCAAGTTCAACCTCTTTACTTTTTTAACTTGCCTATCTGCCAGCTGATCCAGAGGAAGGCAAAAAAAAAACCCATCTGGAGCCTCTCCAATTTGCCTCAGAGGGGGACAAAATCCTTCCTGGCTCCAAAATGGCAATCAGACTAGTCCCTGGATCAATTTGTACTATGAGTTATCTTCCATAACCCTGTATTCCTTCACTAAAAAGCCATCCAACCCCTACTTAAATCTATCTAATGTATCAGCCTGTACCACTGATTCAGAGAGAGAATTCCACATCTTCACAGCTCTCACTGTAAAAAACCCCTTCCGAATATTTAGGTGGAACCTCTTTTCTTCTAATCGGAATGGGTGACCTTGTGTCAGCTGGAAAGACCTACTGGTAAATAAAGCCTAAGAGAGATTATTATATGATCCTCATATATATTTATACATTGTATCACCCCTTAAGCGCCTCTTCTCCAGCATGAACATCCCCAACTTGGCCAGTCTTTCCTCATAGCTAAGATTTCCCATACCTTTTACCAGCTTAGTTGCCCTTCTCTGCACACTCTTTAATACAATAATGTCAGGTAGTATAGTGCTGGCCAAAGAAAGGCAAATAATGTAAACTATTTTGACTATACTGGACCGACCTGGTCCTCAGCCAACTTGGAGTAGGAATGTAGCTCCACCTCTGCACTGATTTCATTATCTGCCTCCCAGTCATGTGATCAAATGAAATTAAAGGACATGTGAAGCTTACATTTTCCTATACCTACCATGTATATAAGTTGGGCATATCTTCCCCACCCAAGATACACCATTTGTACTGCATATACCCCCTCCATTTGACAGCGCCATCACATTTTCCTAAAACAAATAGAGGGAAAATGGCTGCCAGGTAAAAGCTGCTGACACATCATCTGTAACATTAACATCAGCAAAGAGGACAGGTATGCTGTACATTTAATGCAATGCTGAATGCAGGTTTACACAGGCACAACATACTTTGATAAAGGTTCTGCTGGGGTTGAACACTGTAATGGTTAAGTTGAGCTCAGGAGAGGTGGTTAGGAGAGAAAAATAGGATCAGACAGCTATGGGAACCAGCAATGATATCTTCATTGGCTTTTAGACTGGAGGGTGTGTTTCGTAATCTGAGCTGAGAAGAACTGAACATGCTCATTAGTCAACAGCCAAAGTAAATTCCTGAGGGAGGGGGCAGAGTGGGATAGAGGAGTAGAAGGAATTCTAAGTGATTAATTCTAAGTGATTAAGGGGATGCTGAAGCCTTACTGGTAACCTTTTAAAACCAGAGTGGTAGGTGTGATAAAAACAAACTTTTAATCGGGAGGAAAAAATGTAAACTATTATGTTATGGCTTAGTTGCTCTTAACTGCTTCAACAAATGATATGTGTATGATAACCTTTGCACCTTTCCCTATGTGGTTTTTGATGTTGGATAGCCAGGCCTGCATTCTTTGGTAAGTGACCCCTACTGTGAGGTCAAACAAACCAGCACCCTCTGTAACTCAATACACATAGATGACCCCAAGAGATGTGTACTGTCTGAATCCTACATTCAGACTAAACTGGGCATGCTCACCAAATGGCACCCCATTGGCCAAACAGTATTATCTGTGATTGGCGCCATTATAATTCATGGTCGGATTGGTCCTTATAATGGCACACCTGGCCTATCATGTGATTGGCCCTTGTGGAAGCTGCCTTTTTGGTTGGCAGAAGGACTCAAACCCTGTTCTGCATTTACAACAGGGGCTGTTCCCTTTCTGGCTTACAAAGGTGGCTGTTAAGAATTCCAATTTGTTAGTCTTTTTATACAAATGGAAGATCACAGAGAATGCCCAGCTGTAAACCATCACAGCTGTACCCACATGTTCCAGTGACCAGCAGTAGCAGTGCCCAACCCTGGCATTATCCTCATGCAAACTCATTGAATGCAGGCTGGCTACCATCTAGACTCTGAGAAAAACCTGTTACATGAAGTTGCCATGCTAAATAAAGGGCTCATTCCCTAAAAGGAGTTTTGTTTGTGAGTCCTAACCTATGCCCACGTCCTCTCACAGCTTTGTGCTGGAAAAGTAGGTATCTAAATATTTCAAAGAGGCTGTTCACTGATTGAATTTTTGTGGGGAGGGTTTACATGTCCTTTAATAGGGATGCTGAACCCCCGTTTCCTTGGAAAGGCTTTGCTCAAATACCAAACTGAATCCTTGGCTGTGGCGGAACTTCCCGGCGCATAGTGGGAAAAGGTTGATGCACGGGCGACAAAATTATACTGTTATATAGGGTTCACCTAGGCTCTACGATTAGGCCAAATACTGCTGAAAAAAAACTCAGATTCAGATAAAATGAAACCGGATTCTGTGCATCCCCAGAAATAACAACTTGCATCTATGTCTAAATCACTCAATAAAGGATCAGGACAGTTACATTAACCATGTGGAGGTTATTTTTAGGCATGCCTAAGACCTAAAGGCATAATATATAACCATCAAAAATCATGAATCAACTAATGGTGATGATAATTTAATATTGTTTCTGTCCAACAGTTCACCATTGCTATTGTTGTGGATCCTAATTATATCTCTCCTGCCAACCACCAGCCTGTTTCTAATTTCCCTACGGAACTAACAGCAGCGTGTAATTAGGTCTGTCCTGGCACAGGTAGCCCATTCACTGTCATGTACTAAGAGATAAGACAAAGAGCACTAAGATGAGGCAGCAGGGAGAGAGAAGCATGATAAAGAATGAACTCATTGTATGTCTGGCCACTTCCACTTCAACCGTTTGGGCCCATTGTCTTCATAATTCCCCATACATTTGTTGACTCATTCGCCAGTATGTCTAGTTCCTGCCTCTATTATGTAAAATTATCACTTACTGTTACCTCTTTCATTTCTCATTTGTTATATTCAAATAAAAGAGTATTAAATGCCAGTGCCGTTGTGTTGTCTGAGGTTGCAAAGACTAGCCAAGCCATATCTACCCTACCAGGTCCGGACTGAGAATTAAAATAGGCCCTGGCATTTCAGGTACACAGAGGCCCACTCAGCCCACACAGAGGCCCAAACAGCCCCCACAGCCCACTAAATACTGACTTTCTATGGCACCTTATAGCAGCCCCTCTGGCATTTGCCAGAACCCACAGATTGCCAGTCTGGGCCTGTACCCTACCCTGCACCTGCCAACTACTCTGGCCCTACTTTCTTCAGCTCCTATTGCTAATGCAGTGGCCTATTTCACCTTGGCTCATGGCAGAATTTCCCTTGGTACTTCCCACGGGTACTGTTTTGTCTTTTATTGGTCATCATTCATTCCAAGCACATTAAAGGGGGTGTTCACTTTTAAATGAACTTTTAGTTTGATATAGAGAATCATGATATGAAAATTTGGAATTTTTTGTGGTTTTTGAGTTATTTAGCTTTTTATTCAGCAGCTCTCCAGTTTGCAGTTTCAGCAATCTGATTGCTAGGGTTCACGTTACCCTAGCAACCATGCACTGATTTGAATAAGAGACTGGAATATGATTAGGAGAGGCCTGAAAAGAAAGACGAATAATAAAAAGTAGCAATAACAATACATTTGTAGCCTTACAGAGCACTGTTTTACATGGGGTCAGTGAAAAGCCAGAAAGAATCAGAAGAAGAAGGCAAACAATTAAAAACCTATAAAATATACATCATGAAGACCAGTAGAAAAGTTGCTTAGAATTGGCCATTCTAGAACATACTAAAGTTAACTTAAAGGTGAAGCACCCCTTTATTAAGAAGTTGGTCCTCCCTTTGCTTCTATATCAGCCTCTGTGGCTGTTGGTAGAAATATATTATATTCAGTTAAGTTGAGGTTCTTTTATCCCCATATAACCAAGTTTGTATGGACCTCATTATGTGCTTGGGGGTTATTATTCTGCTGAAAAAGGAAAAGTCCTTATGCAAACCCAGATTTGTCCTTCAGACTCCCAGATGGTTAATTTATGAGAGGCATGATAGTTTACCTTTAAGTCAATTATCTGTCAGTTTGTTGCTATTTTTTTTTTTAATAATTCAATTTTAGTAATTCAATTTATATTTTCAGGCTGGCACCGCTTGAAAACGTTTTGTTTTTGTTTTTCGGTACAATCCTAGTGACCAGGCAGTATGATCAGCGCTGATCTAGCAGACCCCCAGCACTGGGACAGTATGGTACTTGCTATTATTACTATTACTTGCTATTATTGTATGCTTTCTAATGATCACTACAGCTTGTGCCAATAGTGTTCCCAATCCTATTGGGATATAAACTGGCAATGTTATTATACCCAAGAAAATGATAGATCATCGCCATTTGCCAGCAGTGCAAAACTCTGGTTTCAGGATTGTTTAATAAGCTCCACAAATCAGGAAAGGGAACTGTTGGGTTTGGAGACAGGAATCCCAATCCATTTTATTCTCTGTAACTCCTGTGTTTTCAGAATTTTAAATGAGGGTTTTCAATCTCAGAAGCGTAGGCAGACACAAAGAAGTGCAGATTTACATTCATGCACAAAGTCTTTCAGGGTCACAGTGTCTCAGCCTTGCAACAATGATCTCAGTCTCTGGCCGCACATAGTATCTCGGTCACACAGGATATCAGGATTACAGACCCACTTAGAAGATATTGGGAATTCTGGGATGTTAATTCAGTTTCAGTTTTTTACCCATGAGCCATAATTAATTGTAAAATGAGTTTGGGAGCAACACAAGCATGAAAAAAGTTCCTGGGGGTCCCAAATAAGGGCTGTGATTTGGCAGTATCTATTTGGGTTGGCTCTGTTTGGCAGTACATCTGTTTTTTATTTAAAGGAAAAGTAACATCAAAAAATGAAATTGTTTTAAAGTAATAAAAATATAATGTAGCATTGCCCTGCACTGGTAAAATTACTGTGCTCACTTCAGAAACACTACTATTGTTTATATAAATAAGCTGCTGTGTAGCAATGGCTTCCCCCAAAGGAGAAAAGGCTCAGGTTACACAGCAGATACGCTCTGTAGAACATAATGGTGTTACCTTTTATCCATTATTGCCATTTTTCTGTTTCCGTCATTGCTACACAGCAGCTTGATTATAATCATAGTAGTATGATATTTTCATTACTTTAAAACATTTTAATTTTTTGGGTGTTACTGTTCCTTTAACCAAAACTTTCCTCCCTGCCAGGAATTCAAAAAGAAGCACCTGCTTTAAGGCCACTGGGAGCAACAGTCTAGGGGTTGATGAGTAACATGTTGCTCACAAGCCCTTGGTTTGGGATCACTACCCTATAGTACAAAATTCACTCACTATGCTTTAAAGCACATGCCAGTTAGAGACCACTTTTACCCTTATTGGCACATGTCAGTGTAGTATATGAGAGAATAAGGAAGTCTGGAGAGTCTTTGCAAAGTGTGTAGTTTTTATTATCGCACTACATGTTTCGGACCCATCAGGTCCTTCCTCTGGTGCATGTGCATGATGGGTCCGAAACATGTAGTGCGATAATAAAAACTACACACTTTGCAAAGACTCTCCAGACTTCCTTATTCTCTTATGTTACTGAGGTGGAGATGGCTACTCCATTGGTCTGTGGAAGAGTCTGATAACCTGAAAGCTACAGGTGGATCACTGAGAAAACCATTTCGAGTTACAGTGTAGTATATGGTCTACTGATCAGAATAAATATCTAAAGCTGGACATAGATGTTGAGATTTTTAAAAGATCCGATCATCACCGTGAGACCACGATTATCTCGGAACGATCGTACGAATTGTTCATCAACTAAAAAGACCAATTTGCCAGGAAAACTAAGGGTAGCTGCCTGCTTGGCACTGGGACCGACAAACCTGGCCGATCAATTTCCTGACAGATGTCGGCCGCAAAATCGTAAGATGTTCGATCATTCGAATCCCACTAACCGCACGATAATTTCGAAGGATTGGTCGGACTTCGCTAAAATCGGACGTTCGGCAAGAGAAATCTTTGCGTCTATGGGGACCTCACAACTAAGTGGAAGAACATTCAGCGAGGGAGTTGTGCAAGTCTCAAGGCCCTTAATAAGCAAGAACTAAAATATTAGCTAAAGGTGAGGCAGCTGACTCATTCTTCTGTGTGACTAATTAAACGAAATGTTCAGTATAAAAATAAAAACAGGGTAAATAGATAGGCTGTGCAAAATAAAAAAAAATTCAATATAGTTAGTTATCCAAAAATGTAATATATAGAGGCTCAAGTAACTAGATGTCTAACATAATAGCCAGAACACCTACCCATGCCAAACTGATACATGCCAATTTGGAGAGACCGCACACCTCACAAACCCAAGCAGTTTCCTGGTGCTCAGTGGTGGGGGAATCGGCAACCACCCAGCCAAGGTAAGTAGAAGGATCACCGGCGCACAGAAGTTTAGTTAAGCAGGGCAAGCCCTTGCAATTTTAATAAAATTGCAAGGACTTGCCCTGCTTAACTAAACTCCTGTGACCCGGTGATCCTTCTACAAACTGATACATGCAAATTGGAATTTGCAAACTATTTTTATTTAATATACCCAAATGTATCTGTGGCTTATGTTAGTCTCATAAACAGACAGAGAGCTGTTTCATATACATCTTATTAATCCTTCCTTGTGATTGAGGCTTTCTAAAGATTAGTGGGATTTCAGATGTATCACATGTTCTATCTTAGCATGTCCTGTATCTGATTTCCAAGTTCTCTTTTAACACAGATACTGGATGGTGGAAGCTTTTGTTTTATAACAGCAGGCTGCTGAGTGTTGGAGTTCTACAACACCCGTGGGGCACATGCTTTTCAAGTCTAGCAGAACGTGTTCAGGCCTCAGTCCGATGACTTAACAATGTAAAATTTGCCTTGGGCTACTGACTTCACTTGAGTCCTGCCCCCACAAGCGTTTAGCTGTTTGCTCAAAGCTCGGCATTTACAGAATTTGTGAAAGGAGTGAAGAGAGAATCTCATTGTAAGGGGAAGTTATCAGTGCTTGTGAAAGAAGTTTCTGTCTGCCAACAGGGATAACCATTTGACAGAGGGTTGGAGGGGTCATTAGTAATACACTGTGATAAGAGAGGTCAGTGTTTATCAATTCAGCCCTTGAGAAACATGTAGCAGGCTGGGACTGCAGCAACAGCATCAAAGGAAGATGATCAAAGAGAACAAAGCACTGTGATTAGTAAGAGACACATATAAGGGCTAGTCCACACGAGGAGATAGCGACGCGTTTGCGGTCGCGGCGACAAAGCGCCGCGACAGTCGCCGCGACCGCAAACGCGTCGCTATCTCCCCGTGTGGACTAGCCCTAAAGGCTTCAATATCCTGGGAGAATTAGGGTTTCCAGGCTACACCACAGTTTCAATGTACATTCAGAAACCTGGTAGGATACCCTGGATATGATCATTTCCACCAGGCCCAGACTGGGAATCTGTGGGTTCTGGCAAATGCCAGAGGGCTGCTCTAAGTTTCCACAGAAAATCAATATTTAGTGGGCTGCTTAAACTGCACTGGGAATGCCAGGGCCTATTTTGACTCTCAGTCCAAACCTGAGTCTTCCACAACAGCACTCACTACCCACAGAGCAGCACAAGTAGGTAATTTGGTTCTTAAAGTGAGTAGGAGACTTGCTTCAACAGTGTAAGGGTTTCCCCTGAACATGGGAGTCACTAATTGTCAAATTCTATCTTGCTTTCTAAGCATCATGCGAGATGACCCCACTAGTGACTTTGAAACAGGCTTCCAGACTTCCTGGTTGTTGCCATGAGAGCAGAATGTGATATAGAACACCAACTTCCTGGTCACTGATCGCTGACCCCAGAATACCGATTATCATGTCAAAGGACTGTAAACAAGTTAAGTTTCACTAATAATTTACTTGACAGATTGGATATATCAGTTAACAAAACACTTTCCCTTGATTTATGGTATCTTCTGCAGTTAGGGTTAGTTCACACGAGGAGATTCAGGGAGATTGTGTTGCCTGACAACTAATCGTCTCGACTTCTGAGCGACAATTTTCGCGCAACTTCAGGCAACTATGGAAAACGCATCGCCGCGTGTGCTTTAGTGCAGGCGATTTTTCATTTTAGCCTATGGGAAAACATGCTGAGGCAGTTCGGGGAGATTGTCTCTCAGAAGACGAGGCGATTAGTCACCAGGCAACAAAATCTCCCCGAATCTCCTTGTGTGAACTAACCCTTAGGGTTGCCACCTTTTCTGGAAACAAATACTGGCCTTCCTATATATTTATAGGAACAATTGAGAGCCCATAGTTCCATCAATCAATGATGGCAGATGTCCTGATTCAGAGGCAGCAAAACAGGTCAAACCATGATATAGCCACCGTTCATTTTCACAGATGGAATTTGCCAACATTTCCTATTTTGCAATAGCATTCTGACTTATCCACTGGTGTTTAGCAAAGACCAGACAGCAATGTTCATTTTGGTTTGTATTGGCTTTAGAGGTCAAACTCTGTAAAATAGTTACAGAAGCTCATCGGGCAGGAAAAACAAAGCTGTTTTTTGGAGGCATTGACATAACTAGAGGAAGCAGACCCAGCAGTCGCAGGGAGGCACGGTGAACAGGGGAAACTGCTTCCTTTATAGGTTTAAAGAAGAACTAACCCCCCCCCCGCAGCTGGGGACCTCCCTGCTTTTTCCCTGCATGGTTTTGTACTGGAATGGTAGTCCCCATTGGTGACACTGACCTGCATATGCAGAATAATGCAGCAGAGTTCAGGGGCACCATGTTCGCTAGCTTCAGTATCTTCCGGATCCTCTTCTTTCTTTTCCGGAGCTTTTCGGCTCCAACTGCGCAAAAGCTGAAGTGTCGGCGCTCACTTAACAAATAAGTTGAGGCTGGCGAACATGACACCCCTATGCTCAGCTGTTCTGATAGAGGTGACCCCTGTTCTGGTGTGGCACTTTGTGAGGGGGAATGCGGGAAGGGGAGCCGGTGGGTGTTTTTGGCTGTGGGGGGTTTAGTTCTCCTTTAAATATATCCCCCTACCTGTGGCGAAATCGCCCCTCCACCAAAATGCCTAGAGGTTATTGTTTTATAAATGTTTATTGATACAATATATAAAGGGTCTCATGGGGCTCCTATTCCTCCTAGACCCCCTGCAGCCACAGGCAGTGAGAGAGAAAGAGGGTGGGCGAGAAGACGGGCAACGGAGGGAGGGTGTACTGCTGGTAATAATTGAAGTGTGTGCCGGGGGAGGGGCCAGCACAGTCTAGGTACACCGCTATATATGAAGGTCCTCAGAAACCCCCTTTGTTTGAACTATGACACTTCCACAAACCTGTGTAGTTAAGATCAGACTTGTATAGCAATGACCCAGATATCTGTTCTTTAAATAAGACAGGGCCCCCCAAACTCACTCCTCACTTAACATTCTATTGATTCAAACGCCTGACTCAAATGTACCCTTCAGATGAATGGATAATCCTAGAAACCCTGACCCGCTGCCCCCATTCTCACCACATGGCCTGGATTGCACCTGCAAAAAGAAAAAGGTAAATGCGAAGGTTGCAGCAGGGATGGGGGGCTCAGGGAGGCAGAGGGGGGTTGCGGCTGGGAGGTGGAAGCCTGGTGAGCCCAGGACCCCCACAGTCCTTCGCTGTAACCAGTTAGTCTAGCAGTTCCTGAACTGTGAGGCTACACCATACAAAACATATGTGTAACACCCGCCACTGGTTTTGAGCGCCGGCGCATAAGCGCAGGCACGCGTCAACTTGGGCGCCCGTCAAATCGGACTCCTGCGCAGGAATGGATGCTCCCTACTTAGGAGCAATGACCTCTTATTTGGGCGCCTGGCTTCCTATTGGTCCCTGATGTGTCTTCCTCAGCCTACTCCTGATTGGTTCCTGTTCCCTTAAATACCTGTTAGTCCCTGATGTGTCTGTCTTCCTCAGCCTGCTCCTGATTGGTTCCTGTTCCCTTAAATACCTTCCTCTTCCTCCTCACATTGCCCAAGCTGGCTTCAGTTCCTGCTATAGCCCTGGTTGTTCGAGTTTCCTGTTTTTGACCCTCTGCCTGTTTTCCTGACCTCCGAACCTTCACTGCCTGAATTCGACCTCTGCCTGCATCTACTACGCCTTAGCCTGACCCCTTGGTACTTCGTTCTTTGAAACCCGTCTTCTGGAAACGACCGTTGCCTGCACTTGACTACGCCTTGCCTGATCCCTTGTTACTTCGCTCCTGGTAACTCGCCTGGCTTCTCTACCATCTCCACAGCAGAAAGTCCGGGGCCCCAAAAGGGCGTTGGTGAGTACCGGAGCCGTAGAGAGGTTCCTGTTACCATCAGTTCTCCTGGATCAGCTACCTTCCTCCGGGATCCAAGGTAAACAGATCATTATAATATGGAGGGAAAGCTTGACACATTTTGTACTGATTAGGGGGGCTTACAACATAGATGTCTAAAAATCCACATTACCGGTTTTTGGTTTGCAAACAGGACTATGATAGTACCTGGCCACACACTCCAAATATAGTGCAGTGTGTGTACAGTAAGAGCTTAGCATAAGAGGAATAGATGGACTGGAAGCAATGACATGTAGCGATAGAAAGATCACTGTGCAGTGCCCCCTGCTGTAGTAGAATTAATGATGTGTTTGATATCTTAGAAAAAAAAGTAAGAAGAATAAAAAGGGAAAGGTGACATATTATTGGTACTAATGTAGAATTAATGATGTGTTTGATATCTTAGAAAAAAAAGTAAGAAGAATAAAAAGGGAAAGGTGACATATTATTGGTACAATATCTGGCGATAACATAAATGACAGAAGGAAATGAATATCTTTGAGATAATGCTATTTACATGGCAGCTAATTTCACAATAGAAGAATAGAAAAGAAAACTTCCAACCATGGGCCACAACAACGTGACTTATTCAATATCCCTCATATCCTTCTGGTTTAATTATGCCGTGTGTATATCAGCTCTGCTGTGTTTATCCTTTAGCCAAGTCCTACTTGCCTATTGTGTCTAATGGAGCATTATATAATATATATTCACAAACTGTCCCCTTAAAATCCTATCAGAAATATAACAGTAATGCTCAACCCGCAGATATCCTCCAAATGCAAACTATAGCTGGCCTACGTTTACATTTAGTTGGACAGTTTGGCCATTTTCAACCATGTATATATTGCCCTAGTATCAGGGTATGTATGCTAGTTTGGGGGGGGGGTGATGGCAGAGCAAACGCTTGCAATATTGCTGTGTAGGCAGCCATCTCAGGTCATTTTGCCTGGTCATGTGCTTTCAGAAAGAGCCAGCACTTTAGGGTGGAACTGCTTTCTGCCAGGCTGTTGTTTCTCCCACTCAATGTAACTGAATGTGTCTCAGTGGGACCTGGATTTTACTATTGAGTGCTGTTCTTAGATCTACCAAACAGCTGTTTTCTTGTGTTAGGGACCTGCTATCTTGTTACCTTCCCGTTGTTCTTTTGTTAGGCTGCTGAGGGGGGGGGGGATGATATCACTCCAACTTGCAGTACAGCAGTAAAGAGTGACTGAAGTTTATCAGAGCACAAGTCACATGACTAGGGGCAGCTGGGAAACTGACAATAGGTCTAGCCCCATGTCAGACTTTAAAATTAAATATAAAAAAAAAGTTTGCTCTTTCCCATGACAGTATCCCTTTATTGTCTGGGTCTAGCAAACTGGACCATATAGAAAAAAAATGGTGATGTTCACTCTTCTTTTATCTATAAAGAAGGAAAGTTGTTTACCACTTGGGGGTGCCAAATGTTAGGCACCCCCAAGTGAATGTATTTACTTGTACTTGTATTTCCTGTAACCTGGACCGGTGCACCTATCAGCAGAAAACTGCACCAGCCCAGGGTTATTCCAGCGAGCACCACAGAGCGCTTCTCTTCCGGCTTTTTCTTTCTTCTCGCAGCTGCACATGCGCATTCAAGTGAAAAGCCGAACTTTAACTAAAAACTTGGCTTTTTCACCTTCAGCAGGCAGCAGTATAAACCAAGTGGCAGATCATTTCACTAATGTGCCCAAATATTACTGCTACAATTCCTGATCGCACTACGCTGGACGGGCCAGATTATTAATAATTTCATGACGGAGGCTGCAGGCCAGTGTAAATTTGAAAATGGGCCAGACATGCCTGACATGTCTTAAATGCACACCTTCATAGCTCCATTGACTTGCATGTCGTTGGCCTTTGTGGAGCTTAATGTAGCGGAGATTGGCACAAAAAACATTAGCGAGCTAATAGAGCTTGCACTCTGGTTGGAGGAAAGCACCAGAAGGGAACTATGTTGGGGCCCATACATGCCCATAATGAGCGAGTGCCACAACTTGCTCATTACATGTTGCGTAACCACAACCTGGAGTAAAGGTTTGGCAGAGAGTCTGCTGGAGTTCTCCTTCCTTTATTATTTTGATTTACTGACACAGTGGAGTTGTTGGCACAGAGCAACTTAATTGGAAGCAGAACATTCAATTCCTCATCAGCTGTACAGATCCCAAACAACCCTTTACTTTGAACTTGCTCATTATGCACATGTGTGCCACTTCAGATAGTGAGGTGTCTGTATCAGATACTCATTATGAGCGATACTTAACATGGCAGCTTCCTTCTGGTGCAGGTGGCCTAGCTCTGGTGGGGGGCAATTTTTTTTTTTTAAACCATTGTTTCCCCCAACCAGAGTATGGGCTCTATTAGATAAAAAAAAAATATATATATATATATATATATATCTCTATATCCCATTCCCGTGATTGACATATTATAAAAATCCAAATTCATGTCCTCACCTTATACCCAGGTGTTGCTGTCCTTCAATACACCTCCCTTCAGGGCTGCCATTTTGAAATTGCATAGCTCACTTAGCACACACACCCCTACCATAACCACCTGTGTCATCATTTAAGTGAAAGATTTCCTCCAGGAGAGGAGATTTCCAGGTCCTCTTTTGCCATCACCCTAACAGGAGATTAACTTTTTGCAAGAGAAGAGACTTTTGAAAATAAATGAAAAAAAATTGGATCTTTCCACTGCCCACATGAACTTTACTTTCAAGTCAAGAGATGGAAATCTATATGTCTATGTACAAAATGCCCTTTATAAAGAGGAAGGACAATGGGTCAATTGCAGATTATGCACTGGTTAACAAGTCACGCTCATAACTCAGTACTACACAAGAGCACAGCCTTATTTAAACAAGTGGATTAGGTGTCCCACTACCAGTGTGTTTGTGTGGACTGGGAGATAATGCATGCAAAGTAATATTTGCATGTATAACATGCAGGCACTTGGCTTTGGATACACAAGTCATTGTGCATCCAAAGCCAAGTGCCTGCATGTTATACACAGGGCAGTAACCATATATTGTTACCTTATTGTGTGACAATTATAAAGAGACTGCAAGAAATGGACACAATAAAGTAAATTAGCAGGCAACACTGTACAATAGAATAAAACATCATATTGGATACAGTCTCTGGGTAGGTCACCAATGATGTGTATTGAAGACAAGTATCAAGGAGGCTGGTGCATGGATGTCAGTAGAAGAGAGGGTCATGGGTCCCCCCTGGGCCAGTTTTTCAGGTTCCAGTGGAGAAAGTGTAAATGTTGCATCTCCCCATCTCACCTCTTCTTCTTTGTCTCTTTCTTCTGCTTCTTTCCAAGCGCAACTGATGGCATTTTAGGTTTCTTCACCGCTTCTGGGCTCTTCACTTCTTGGGAATCAGATTCCTGGTAAAGAGAAAAAAGCAGAGCAGAGTTTGTGAGGTTTTTTCTGAAAGCAATGTTTTTGGAACTGGAGCTGCATCGAAGGGTAACTTGAACCCCTTTATAAAATATCACTTCTGTGCTTCAGTTGGAAGAAAATACAGCAATTGGCAAGAAGCAGGGCACAGGCAGGTACCCACATGTGCCCAAAAAAAAGCGGATTGTTTGTAGAAAATAGCAATTCATTTGATTTAAATATCAAATATATGAAAGTGTTACCTATTAAAGGAAAAGACAAAAAGTAAGTTGTAAAAAAATCACAAAAGTTGTTATCGAAGGGACTGAAAGTCCTGCAACCACTTGATGGTGAAACACTCCCCCACCCAGTAAAGTACAGAGTGTAGTGGACGTCAGGGAAAAAAAAAAAAAAAAACAGATATAGGAGTAAAAATCTTAAAGGGGTTGTGTAGTTAAAACCAATTGAAAAGTTGCTTAGAATTGGCCATTCTATAAAAGTTATCTTAAAGGTGAACCACCCCTTTAAGTGCCAGCATAAAGGTTAGTATGAGTGTGGGCAAATGTTTTTAATGGTATTAGTTGCCTATTATGGGGTCTATAAGGTCAGTAACTTAAAAAATAAAATCTATATGAAATTAAAATAAAAATTCTGAGAAAAACAAATCTTTATTTAGGAGGGTAAAGATGTTTTGCAAACCTTTGCTTTAGAAAGTCTGCAAAGGGTTAATGAAGCATTGGGCTGCCCGTTCAGATGTGGGAGTGGGAGCCGTTTTCTCTCTCTCTCTCAGGGCTGTCAGGTGCCCCATGTTTTTAAATGGGGAGTGAGGATGTGGTTCTGGCAGTACTGTGTTTATTTCAATCATCAGCAGCAAAAGTACATAAATGCCTTCCTTACCATTTCCTGGCTCTTGCTTCCAGGGAATATGATGGCTAATATACAAATCAATTGGAAGATGGCTCCACAGAAAAGGCCATAACGAAGCACAGTTTCCAGAAGTCCTGGCTCTGGGATGTCTGGTGGGGAGAGATCCAGAGGTTCCGGCATTGTCTAGTCTGTAGGACAGAGTATATTATAGGGCTTGAATATGTGACACTAAACAGTATATTCTATGCAATAGTCATCAAGTCTTGTATAATGTAACATTCACATCAAATTGCAGGAATTGTACCGCTGATGCATGTCTGAGATACAAAGTGTGGGAGTAGAACAATGCTTCCACTTTCAGGCAATCTTTCCTGGACATGGATATCACAACAAAAAGGAATGCCAGGTAATTATACTGTAAAGTGAATCACAAAGGAGCCCTGTATACCTAGAGCGGAGGCAGGACTGAGACGTTTGAATTTCAGTATCATAAAGGATTCAAATGTCATTAACATAGTGAGCCAGTATTTAAGGTTTTCAGGATGAAAGAGATATTACGTAGAATCTTATTATATATATGTAGAATAATGAGAAGTATCCCAGCTTAATCATTATGAGCATGTGTGTAATGTAGGGTTGGGGGGTGGAATCCTCCAACATAACAACACATATATGCACATAATGAGTGAGTCTCTCGGCTGACCAAATAGGTCTGCTTACACCAAGAATTCCCTCCCCGTGCAGCCTGTATAACGTTCAATAGGAGCATTTTCTGGCCCCCAACCGAACTGGAAGAATATTTTACTATGATAGGTGCCCTTTAATGCTCATGCAAATACAACAATGACTGAGCCAACCTTAAAATGCACAGGCAACTGCTTCCATCACACAGGTGTTGTAAAAACAAAGGAATGGGCTTGGTATAGTATAATACTGGGATGGTATAATACGGTGTTGGCTGCCTATTTGACAGGGATTCACACAAATTAAGCTATCTATATATAATGTAAAGATACCTTCTTTGGCAACAACTGAGCAGATCCTTGCCTGATTTAGCCATCCATATGCAGTTGGTCTGAGGGCCATGACTGGACGATACTGCAGACCTACAGGGACCAGTCAGGCAAGGATCAGATCAACACACTGATGCGGTCTTTACTCAACACGATTTTTACATTTCAGACATATCTCAGACAGACAGTCCCGAGCAACCATACATGGGCCAATAAGATGCTCACTCAGCACCTGCAGATCTTTAACCAGCCTGTGTATGTCCAGCTTTATTCCCCCTGGAGAGGCCCCTGTTCCAGCCCAGCCCCCCAATACTGCCCAGTTTATCCGTTCAGAACTGGTGTCTGCCAACCTGTTACTCTGATATTTCTTAAAGGTGCAGTTCACTTGTGTGTGGGGGGTGGGTGGGATAATGTGTAAAAAAAAAAAAACACTTTTGTTCTCCTAATTTTTTAATCCTATCTTTAA
Organism: Xenopus petersii; assembly: GCA_038501925.1. NCBI lineage: Eukaryota > Metazoa > Chordata > Amphibia > Anura > Pipidae > Xenopus > Xenopus petersii. The sequence goes on along the minus strand of CM076688.1, from coordinate 101,902,784 downwards.
ATGTTGCTTGGGTGCTCCCCTCCTGAACCGCATTACTTTCACTGCCCAATTCGGTCTCCTGCACTCACACCAACCCGTTGAAGTTCCAGCCCTTTTCATACTTTGCGGCCGCCATGTTGTCCGAGTGCGCGTCACGTCCCTGTCTGAAGTGCACATGCACTAAACTTAGTCCTCCTCCATTGCCTGTTGCCTTGTACCACCTGACCATAATATCGCCGCTCGCATGGGGAAGAAAAGGATATTGTACGCATGCGCAGGGCTTACCAAATTTTTACTGCGCATGTGCAAGCCCTATTACAACAGATTTGGATCGTGAGAGGGATGGATTTGCTTTTATATCCCCCTTACAAAGATTTTTACTATGATCTTGGATTACAGAAAGAGGGGAAACCGTATAGAGCAAGGAATCCTGTATGTATCTCTCCATTTTGTGGGCAATCTATGCAACTTTTATTTGCATTTTACTTTTCCTTCTCCTTTAATAACCTAATGTCTTGGTGCTACAGAAGTGTGTACATCTCACCTTCAGGCTGAGTATTTCAGTTCAAGCTCCCCTGAAGGACTACATTGTGGCCCTTAGCTAATAATACATTGAGCCACAGTTCCAGGTATAACTAGCAGAGTAAATATGTCAGTCTCTTCCTAACTGGACTTCTAGTTAAAGTAGCATACACAAGAGCAAATGGATATTCTCTCAAACTAGCCTTCATGCTGGGACCCTGCCCCCCCCCCCCCAATCCATGCACCCCCAACTTGGAAACCACATTCAGCTGTCAAAAGGGCCCCTTAGAGGGAAAATAACAAAGACATTATAAATATGAGCATTTATAATTTAAGTACATCAAAAATGGAAGTTGGATGTGTAGCCCTACAGCTGTAAGGGGAGCTGCTAGTTTTTATTGTTGGTAACAACTACTGCAAGTGCAACATTCCTGATAATCCCCCCCCAATGGATTTCCCCGCTTCCTGCGTTGCACTGGAGCCCCTCTCCGTCTCATCTCACAGCATTACATGCTCCCCTATAGGGCACGATAGAAAAAAAGTTTAATTTGCATTTTACCTCAAACTAACGTCAGTATATCAGAGCTGCAAACAGATCCTTTCTGCTCAGCGTCTGGCTGAAAAGAAAGCTGGGCGTGTCCTTCCATTCTCCCACAGGAAGTAGTCATGAGCTGTGAGCGTCAATCAGAACTGTCCAATAGCAGCTCAAGTCCCGCCCCTTTCTCTCTGCTCCGTGCCCAACCAGTGTCACAACTTTACCAGTCTGGTCAGTCAGAACAATGTAAACGAGGCTTTGAATTTGTATGCACAGTTTTTGGCGCATCAGAGACCCTTGAACAAAAATATGTACTAACACTTCACTTGCATTACATTATCACCTTGTTTCCCCCACTGGAATAATAGTGTAATTGTAGAAATAGGCCCCCACTTAAGGTTGCTTCTGGAAAAAAATACCGGCCTTCCTATATATTTATCTTTTTTTTAACATTGGGATCAACCATCATTTTTACCGGCCAGGTGGCAACCCTACCCCCACTGAGCACTTTGCCCTCTACATTAGGAGCCCACTCCTGACTGATTCAGGGATTCAGCTGAATCCTAAAATAGTGGATTTGGTGCATCCCTAATTACATGAACTTAGGCCCAGAGAATGCGGCTGTGCTTCTATATTTTAGATTATGTATGGTTTCTTCTTTGCATGGTAGAGGTTGTGGATGCAGGGGTGAAGAAATTGGTATTCGTAATTATCCCATAGCCCACTACAGAATAATATTTTAATGCAATGCTATAGATCCCCAAATTCTTTGCAATTTTACATTGAGGAATGTCATTTCTGAATCATTGCAATATTTACCTGCACTTTTGTTTCTTGTATCTGGAGGTTGGGCTCTGTTACTTGGCACCTCCAGTGCGGGAAACAAATTCCCATAATAGGTGCTCTTTCACATAGATCTGGGCAATCCTCAATGGGACCATTCTAGTTTATTCAGCTATAATGATGTGCAAAATCTGTACCACTATTGCACATTTAAAATAATGTAAATGTACAAATGCAAAATTAAAACTTTTTTTAAAATAGAAACCACCGTCTGGCTATAAAGCAGAAAAAAACATACTGTATGTAGCAGACAGCTCAGTGGTTAGCATTGAACCTGTGCAGTACTGGGGTCTAAAGTTCAATTCTAACCAGTTCATTACCTGTAAATAGTGGATATGTTCTTTCTGTGTCCACCTGGGTAACCTGCAACAAATGATGCATAATCTCTGTAAAGCACTGCAGCATATGTTGATGCTAAACAAGGGATAACAATATGTATTACTTGATACTTTATAATACAATGCTGCACCAAGTGAGCTGCAAGTTGATGCGGGTGCATAATTTATCCTTTCATTGTTTGTCTTCAGCACACGGAATACTGTGTAAAGGTACTGCATGTCTATGCTCACATAAGGAAATGTAGGTTTCTTGTAGCGATGGAGCATATTGATACTGAAATATCCGAAGAACCTGCAGTTTATAATTGTATGTATATTTTGTATATATAGAACGATACATATTTTTTCCCAATACTGAATGTATGGAGCTGTTGTCTATATAATCCCCCTATACCTGATCAATGCATATGGAAGTGGATAATTACCCCATTCACATTAGCCCCCACCCTTATGCTTTCCTCCAGTCTCCTTACCATCCAATCTCCTCCTACCAGAGGGATCTTAGTAATATAAAGTCATGGGATTTTATAAAGGATCACTCTTGTACCAGTGCTCATTCCAAGCTGGTAGAGTGGGGCAGCTGAGCACCTCCTTATCCAAATTTCGCAGACCCTCCGGCTGTAAGGATTCTACAGCTTTGGGAAGTACGCCATTGTAGAGGAAGAAGTTCAGCAGGACTGACTACACAGTTTTTACTGCAAAAAAAGGTAAGATGGAGGGATACTGTAGAATGTGTAGAGATTGTAGGTATGAAATTGGATCCAACATCAGCATAGCAAAATCTCTTGTTAATTCATGTTTTTTAGAAATGACTTGAGGTGTCAAGTAGGAATAGCAATTTTTAGGAACTCTAATACTGATGATTATTTCATAATGTATGATTCCTTATTAAACTAAAGGATGTAAATGTTTGGTTTTAATTAAATTCCAACGTTCAGCAAGAACATTAATACCGTCATACTTTATAATGGGGGGGGGGCAGGGACAGCTCTTTTATCAGTCATGATCACACTCTACAAAGGGATCCTAACATTGTAGCATGTTTCAGTCATATGTAGAAGCACTTTTATGTGATGACATTACAGGGCTGACAATATCCTGACACAAAACCCTCAGGGACTGACTCCTGGCATGACTACAAAGTGAGAAGCACAGTGGCTAACATGACTGATAAGATAAAATATGGGTTATTTACATAAACAGGCAGCAAAAAAGAAACTAATAGATGCGATTCTACTGATGCGGAAAAATGGTCTAAATGTTTAATCTTAAATATATATACTTGCCTAGCAACCTACCCAAAGCCAGATCAGAATAGTTTAGAAACCCATGTCCACCTTTCAGTTTCTATACATTTGCATCATACAGAGATCCCCATCATACAAAGGGCATAACTAATCTGACATAAAAGTATGATTAGTGTGAATCCCATCACAATATAGCTCCCGTAGGCACCACCACAATCAAGTGGGACACTAGTGAAAGCCACCAGGGAAGACGTTGTCCCCGCTAACCACAATACTAACGTGCCTACTGCTCTGGAAACAAGGTGTGCACCTAATCCTCTTTAAAGGAGAAATAAAGCCTAAATAAAGAAGTAGCTAGAAAAGTTGTATATTTTTGGGGCTACTGTACCAGCCCAAGGCAACCACAGCCCTTTAGTAGTACAGATCTGTGTCTTCAAAGATGCCCCAGTAGCTCCCCATCTTATTTTCTGCTGATTCACTGCACATGCTCTGTGCTGCTGTCACTTACTGAGCTTAGGGGCCCACTCACAATATACAGTACACATAGAATAGAAATATCACAATATAAGGCTGATTAGTAATTATTACAGATAATTACTAAATGGCAGCACAGAAACTAGTGCAACTAGCACCAAAATTTAATAATCAGTCCTGTAGCATCAGTTTATATGACAGACCAACCTCATTTTCTGCTGGATAATTTGTGACGACCCCTAAGCTTAGCTTCTCAACAGCTGCTCAGAGCCCACTGAGCATGTGAGTGTCACAGACACTTTCCAAGATGGTGACCCCCTGTCACAAGATTAAAGTCCTGGATCATTGCTGCTATTGACAAGCTGAAACTTTACGCTGGTGCAATAAGTTCAGTATATAGAATATGGCATTTTTAGCTATATTCATTTTTAGGGTTTAGTTCTCCTTTAAGGGTATTCTGTTTTACTTCACTTCGCTAAATCTAGGATGAGCCCCTTACATACAGGGTGATCTCCTTTGGCATGAGTTGACAGTATGATGATAACTCCATCTTTGGAATGTTGCACCCGCAGATAAATGTAATGTACAGCCTCACCTGCCGGCATAACCTTATTCTCTTTCTTTTCAGAAGGATGCGCAGAACACTTTGCCTGTTGCTACTCCATTTTGCATTATGTGTGCAGTGTTACATCTTTCATCCAAAATACAGGTATGAGCAATATATATATATATATATATATATATATATATATATATATATATATATATATATATATATATATATATATATATCTACACATATATATACACACACACACAAGTTAGAAGACAATACTAGTATGAATGAACTAAATAAAGGTGAGGTCTAGAAAAAAAGACCCCAAGAGTTGTTGTGCCCCTCTCTGTAGACCAATATTTAGTCAGATGCCCTTAGTTCATAACATAGACATAAAAGTAGATGGTTATGGTCATCTTGCTATAATTCCAAGAATATTGAAACAGTAAATTCATATTTACTCAACTGCAGGGTCTCTCTTTCTATTCTTTTGCTCTAACCACATACAGTTTGTCATCATTTATGGAACTGCCAGTTCCAATATATCTTTCCCCATTTTTAAATGTCTTTAGACTGTAGCAATCTCCCACAGCTGCTGGCCATTAAAGGATAATTAACCCCTAAAAATGAATATGATTAAAAATGCCATATTGTATACAGTATATATATATATACTGAACTTATTGCACCAGCTCCTCAATAGCAGCAATGATCCAGGACTTCAAACTTGTCACAGGGGGTCACCATCTTGGAAAGTGTCTGTGACACTCACATGCTCAGTGGGCTCTGAGCAGCTGTTGAGAAGCTAAGCTTAGGGGCCATCGCAAATTATCAAGCAGAAAATGAGGTTGGTCTGCAATATAAAGATGCTACAGGGCTGATTATTAAATTCTGATGCTAGTTGCACAGAACATGTGCAGTGAATCAGCAGAAAAGAAGATGGGGAGCTACTGGGGCATCTTCAGAGACAAAGATCTTTACCGCTAAAGGGCTGTGGTTTCCTTGGCTGGTACAGAAGAACAAAACATAATGCCCAACATTTCTAGCTACTTCTTTAGTTAGGCTTTAGTTCTCCTTCAAAATGATTTTTCTTTTTTCATTAAAGGGATTGTCAGATTACATTTATTGTTTTGCTTTATATTGTTAACACTCAGTAAATTGTTTAACCTTGTGTCTAAACTATACTTTTCTTTCTGCCCTACTACCCCATAAGACTGGGGCTGTTATTTTCTTCTCTTTCCTCCTCTATAGAGTCTAGATGTTTATTAAGCTATTGTCATTATTTGCAGTCTACTCTGTAAAAGATAAAAAAAGGAAAACAAAACTCACTGAAAAGAAAGTCAATTTATCCCTGAAGCTCACCATGATTTTGCCTTTAGAGTGTGGTCCCACTAGGAGGATGGGACAGCCCCACAATTTTGGACCAGTTTTCTATAGGCAATTAGATGGTATAAGTTAGTTAATGTAGGAGTAGATAGTCATTGATTGATTGTATGGGGTGAGGGGCTGATGGGACAAAGAAATGCCTACACACAAGCAGCAGGGGTTAAAAAAGTACAGAGAACAGAGGTTTAGACTATTAGACTGTGCTGGGGGTGGGGGTACTGTGGAAAGGAAGATGTACATAAATGTAAAAAGAGCAGAAATGGATTTGTTGACTGAATAATATCAAATGTAATATAAATGCATAAAATCACAAGACAGAGGAAATTGCGTGAGATTATTTTTAGTGGGGGGGTTTTCTAGGAGGAAGTATACCTTGATATACAGCAAACCTCAATCTTTCAAGAATGCCTGATTATGGTTGATCTCTTTATAGCAGTGATCCCCAACCCCTTGGATTTTGCTCCCAGTGGCCTCAAAGCAGGTGCTAATTTTTGAAATCCAGGCTTGGAGGCAAGTTTTGGTTACATAAAAACCAGATGTACTGCCAAACAGAGCCTCCTGTAGGCTGCCAGTCCACATAGGGGCTACCAATAGCCAATCACAACCCTTATTCGCACCACTCTGGACCTTTTTCATGCTTGTCTTGCTCCCCAAATCTTTTTTTATCTGAATGTTGCTCACAGGTGAAAAAGATTGGGGACCCCTGCTTTATAGGTTCACAATGTATTTACAATAAAATCAGAAAATAGTTTTGCCACAGAACTCTTTAGAGATATCAATTATTTTCCTCAAAACGTGTGAAAGATGCTTTATTCCCTAATCCCCCCTAGAAGTCAGGCCCAGAGTTGTTAGGAAACTGGAGTATTGCATGTATATAGCTATTAATAGCACATAGTGGGGTCCGTTTATAAAAAAAACCAGGCAAATTTGCCCCTGTGCAGTTACCCATGGTAACCAAACACATGCTTGCATCCATTGTTTCAAGGGGAACTATTGCGAAAATGAAAAGGTAATAGAAGCTTCCTCATACTGAAATAAGAAACTTTCTAAATACAATCAATTAATAATTCTGCATTGTTTCTGAAATAATCAAGTTTATCTTCACTATTCCTCTCTCAGCATCTGTTTCTCTTCATTCTGTCTTCATGCAGGAGTTGGGCGTCAGATAAATGATCCAATATATCTTATAGGGGTGTCTTTTGCCTAGAAGATGTATTAGAGCTCACTCAAATAACGGATTCCAGTACAATCAAAATCTAACAAAACAACTGCCTTTTGCACAAATTCTGCATGTAGAGAGACAGGATTTCTGGTGATTTTAATAGAGTGAGCTCTAGGCAAAAGGAGCCCCCCCTATAAGATATATAGGATCATTCATCTGGCATCCGACTCCTGAATGAAGAGAGAATGAGGAGAAACAGATGCGGAGAGAGGAATAGTGAATTATTTCAGAAACAGTACAGAGTTTTTAATTGATTGTTTAGAAAGTTTCTTATTTCAGTATGCTGAAGCTAATATTACATTTTAATTTTTGCGATAGTTCCCTTTTAACCATCAGCTGGCTGAAAATTGGTTGCTATGGGTTACTGCCCAGTGGCACATTTGCCCAATGTTTATAAATGAACCCCAGTAATGCATATCTCCCCTGAATAATGGACCAAGCTGACACCTGCTGTTCAATGTATTATTCCTTCCTTGTCCTACAGTTCTAACCAGACTCCAGGAGACTTTAATATCGAGACAATTGAGCCCTTGCAAAGCCAAGACTGGTCATCTTTGGATGAGAAAAAGGAATATGTCAGGGGACTGTCAGAAAACAGGTTACTTATCTGGAATATATTTGATAAAGGATAGAGTAGGCTTAAACAAGAGCTGCCATAATTATGAACCCTTTATTCCAGGGTGGAACGGCATGTGGATGCCATATTCACGAACACATACAGAAAATTCCTGGGGCAGATTTCAGCCAGGAGGTACCTGCAGAACATGATAGGGAAAACCCTGGGGTAAGTAAGATATGGTGGGCAGTATTGTTTTCTGGGATTTTCATTCGTTTTACCCGATATCTTTTCTAATCAAAGGCAGGATACCCAGAAAAAGGCAGATCCTGAAGATAGCAGTGTGCTGGGGGAAGAAGTGATCACCCTACTGAGTGACAGGTGAGCTGCTCTGTTGGGGCATTTGTGGCACTAAAAGATAGTATTACATTACAGCATTGTAGTTACAGATTTATTTGAACATAGTATTCTTGTGTGGTCAGAGATGCTCAAGGCAGTATCGTGTTAAGTTCAGTTCAGTAGCACTACACCCCACAATGCTGCATTTAAAACATCATTTTCTGTATCTACAGTGGGATTCCAGATTGGAGGGCAGAAGAGCACCGTGAGACCCGGCTATAAACGAGAAGCCTACAGGATCCGTCGTCAAATGTTCAGCCTAATGCGTTAATTCCGTGCCAACAAAAACGGACAGCAATGGCAACATACTTGATAGAGCATTGGTCATTGTGATTTCTGAGTTGGTAATAAAATATAACATTATGGGGCAAAAAAAAAAAAAAACTAGGTCAAGTTATATGCCAATTCCCTGTTGAGAAAAACCACTTTTTGCATCTAATCAAGAAGCAGTTGTACAGAGGTATTTCATAAAATAAAAAGTTTTAGTGAAGAATGTCTATTTCAAGTCGTTTTTATAATAGGATGGTTCACCTTTAAGTTAACTTTTAGTATGTTATAGAATAGCTCATTTCAAGCAGCTTTTCAGTTGGCCTTCCTTTTTTACTTCTTATAGTTTTTGAATCATTTGCCTTCTTCTCACTCTTTCCAACTTTATAATGGGGGTCATTGAGCCCCATCTAAAAACAAATGCTCTGTAAGGCTACAAATGTATTGTTACTTTTTATAAATTACTCATCTTTCTTTTCAGACCCTCTCCTATTTATATTCCAGTCTCTTATACTAATCAGTGTATGGCTGCTATTTGGACATTGCGTTCGGACCATAGCAACCAGATTGCTACAATTGCAAACTGACGAGCTGCTGAATAAAAATCGAAATAACTTTACTCTCTACATGATAATTTAAAGGTTAACAACCCATTAAAGACAGACTCTTTGCACAGCAACGAAGGGCAATGCTGCCGAGCCTCCTGCAGGGCAGCAGATTCTAATTCAATTATCATAGACAGGACCTATATACCGGTCTCTGTTTTCACCCAATGGGGAAAAAAAAAAAAACACACAAAACACCAGTCCCTCTCACCTTCAATTTTATTTTCACAGGAACAGAACAGATTTTCTTTTTCATTCCCTGAAACCTTTCTTTTCATGGCCACATACAAACATGGTGACTCTTAAACCCCATTTTAGTATGAAAATTCATGAGTCTGTACTTGTGACTGCCCTCTTGCATATGAGGTTCATGGCTTCCCTAAGCACAGTATGATGGATGAATGTGATTCGGCTGACTTCAGGTCCTTAAAAATTTCAATGGGAACAGGAAAGGGAACCACTGCAGTTCATTTATGGGACAAATCAGTGCACGACAGAAAAATATGGGGAGGAAACAAAATAAAATTGTTGTAAAAAATAGAAAAAAAACCCCACGCAGACCGACGTTTGAAACTGTACAAATGCATGAGTGCTGTCATTTTCTGATCTTGTCAACTTACTTCTCTGTCCTAGAGGAAGAAAGAAAAGTGGGAGTATATGGTCAAGTCCTGTATTGTAAACCAGTAATTAAACATCGTGGTAATGGGAATTAAGGATCATATTAGTGAAAAACTAAAATACACAACTGCCACATGACACACTGTAAAGCTCACACAACACAAGGTTTTCAGTTGACTTACTCTCCTGTAATTTAAAGGACACTTGTATAATCTTCCTGTTGAATTGTGCCACTTGCGCTCCTCTTCAGAAAAGGCGACATGGCGACGATCCATCATGCTGTGCTCGATTACTCCTCCCTGACTATTTCCTATAAGGAAAGCAGGGAGGAGAAATCGAGTGCCACACGATGGATCGCCTTTTTTGAAGAGGAGCGCAAGCGGATTTTCGTTAATGTATTACTTAGCGATTTAAAAGTTTGATTTGTCCTTGTTTTTTTTTTCATTCTATACTAACTATTTTTTTTAAAAAAAAAAAAAATTGATGTTACTGGTCTTTTAAGCTGGTTTCTCAATGAAATGTACTGGAGGCTGCAATAGGTAAGTGAACAACGGAGGCTGCAAGCCAAATCAGTGCTACTATCAGAAAAACTGGAATCAATGTTGAAATAATAATTCATTCAATAACATTTCCATCAGACAATATGTAAAGTGAAGATTTAAAATAAAAGCTGAAGTACAGAATCCCTCTAACTAAGCTTAAAACTTATATTTGCAGTCTCCTAACCATAGAGCATACTCTGCATACACCTGACAACCCTAAATTAGCTTCACAACTTTACCAAACCATTCTAGCCACAGGAGCCAAACCCTTTAAGACATCAAATGGATGGATATTCCCCAACCAACCCAAGAGGACTGGGAGGAAGCCACCAACAATAGCTATAACTACTTCATCTCAACAAGGGATAGGTTGGTCCAATACAAGATAATTTATCAATTGTATATAACCCCAAGCAAGTTGCATGCCAGGGGAAGGAAACCTGACCCCTCTTGTCCCCGGTGCAATTCCTCCCCAGCAACAACAACACATGGTGTGGTCCTGCCCCCCCAATAACAAGGTGTTGGACTAAAATTCTCAGGGTAATAACTGAGCACTTTGACTTCCCAATTGTCTCTACCCTTATAAGCCTTCTGGGAGTAATAGATAATATTGTAATGTCCAAATATGCTAGAAATCGATACCACTCACTCTACGCAAGGAAAAAAATAGCCATGCACTCGATGGGGCCCTGACCTCCATCACTCAAGACATGGAAACAATTAGTTCACAACGCTATCCCCCTAATAAAACTGACATATGAAGCCAGAGGGACACAGTCCAAATATGAAAAAATACGGCGGATCTAAACTAAAATTTCACTCTCACTTTCTATATTGCTCATTACTGTATAGGAATATTTTTTTCATGCTACTGATGTATCATTCAAAGTTGCTTCCACTTATTATACACCCTAAACTGTATTGGACTTAATGTATGTTATTAAAATAAATAAAAAAAGTTACCTTTAAAAAATGATCTTTGCAGTTTCAGGAATGCATATTTTTATCACCTCTTTTGCAAAGTTTAAAGGAAAACTATACCCCCCAAACAATGTAGGTCTCTATAAAAAGATATGGCATAAAACAGCTCATATGTAAATCCCTGCTTTATGTAAATAAACCACTTTTCTAGTCGTATCTGCCATTGGGTAATCATAAATAGAAAATTGCCATGTTGAAAAATAAGGGCCGTCCCCTGGGATCGTATGATTCACTGTGCACACCAACATACTAACAAACCATACATGTTAGGTCACATGAGTCAATTAACAGACAACAGAGAGTTCTGTTGCTTAAGTATTCATGTTGGCGGTATAGTTTTCCTTTAAATTGCTTTCTGGATGTAAGGTCAGTGACCTGGACAGAAAGAAAGTACATTGTGGAAATAAATGTAACCTTTCCCCATCTGCAGTCTGTTAAAGCACTGCCTGACTGTTCAGTTGACCCCTAGCAACCAGAAAACCATTCATATTTTTCAGATTTAGGGGCTGTTTTCTGAGCTAATAGGTTTCCAGCTTCAGCATTATAGTGAATGATTATAAAGTATGTAACATTCCTTCTGTTAAGGTGAGATCAGAATTAGAAGTGCAAAGACAGTGGTAAATAAGGGTGAGCAAGCAGCATGCAGGGTTGAATGCAGGGTGAATGGCAAAGGGCACATTTGGAAAAGCAGCCTTACTTCACCAGAAGCCCAGAGTCTACCGAAGCGTCCTATACTTTGCCAGCCTACTGCTTTGCTCAGCTGCAGTCCTGAAGGAAGAGTGGGAGAGAAAGAAGAGAAAAATAGGGAGGACAGTGAGAAGGTTCAAGGAGAAAGGGAAATGGCAAAATGCAGGAGAAAACTGTTGAGAGAAAAAGGGATCAGAGCTGCAGCACTGCACAATTACAATTACTGCAAAGAAATCAGATCTACAATGAGCAAGAGACTGAGAAAGACCTTGCATTTTGGGGAGCACTCTACAGAAGCTCTCTCCACATAAAACAGGAGATAGCATACCCATGCTAGATATGTAAAGGCCAGCCGCAAAATATCTAGATGATCTTTATACTGGCCCCTGTTGCGGACTCCCTAAAATGGTTTGAGTGAATCTAAAGGAATGTACAGCTGACCACGGCCTATGAAATGCTGATGTTTTAATACCTTTTTACTGCTTTGTTAGCAAGCATGCGGTTTCCTGCCAGGAATGTGATGGTCCCAATCATAGCCAAGTACTTCAATGTCTGGAACATATTCAGCTGTGTCCAGTACACGTACATCAAACCCAACATGGCTATTGAACAAAGACAGGGAATAGAGTGATGAGCACGGATATCCATATAGGCAACCATTTAGAAGGGCATGAAGGTTAAAAGGAAAAAGCACATACCTGCATGTCCCAGGTGGAAGATGATAGTACTGGGCGAGAAGCTGATATTGGAAATATTCGCACCAATCTTTATCCACTGAAGAGGAGAGCACAAACAAATTCATACAGCTGTCAAAGCAGTCCCTTCAAATGACATATTATATAGTGGTCCCTTTGCAATGTGATACAACTGTACGGTCTCACTGATCATGAAAATACGGTCAGACAATACTTCTACACTGGTTGTGTAAATACAATCAGTTTACTCTTCCCTTGGTTATAACAAAGCCTACACAGTACTGACCCCTTAGTCATACATTTACAGCCATGCTGTACAGATTGCTTGGCCGTGTAATAATCATGCTGCACTATTTGTTGTGTAGATGGTTACAAAGCAAGGATTTCTGGCAGTGCTTTGTTGGACGTAAGGTTATAGCAGTAAACTGTTAAACACTCACCAGGATAAAAAGCAGCAGTAGAGGTGCAAGGACCAAAGCAGTAAAGGTGTTTGACACCACAGTTGGTGGTCTCTTCTCAGGCTCACGGAACAAGTGCTGAGGGAAGAACAAGCATTTAAACATCCATATAAAACAATAGGGGCATTATATAATTTCCTAGTTTTTTTTTTTTTTTTTTAAATGTTTATTTATGCGTCAGACATAAGTACACGACAGGTTTCTTTGCTATAACACAGCTTCAACAAACTATACAATAGTATTTGGTCTTCAGATGTCAGCACCACAGCTTGTAGCACGATTTCTGATGTGCTGCATAGAGTATAATGTATTTTCAAGATTTATAGAAGGCGTTTACTTAAAAAAAAAAAAGAAGAGAAACACCAGTCACCTGAATGTCTGGTTTTGGGGTGAACAAGTTCTTAGACTGAACAGGAACTGGAGAATCCTCTTCTGGAAACTTAATTAGTACATCAGCCTATATAAAGAAACAAAACAGGTTATCATTTGATAGGAATGCCAATTTCACAAGCCAGCTTCTTCACAAATCTCAAGATGGCCAAACATGGGCCAAGAAAAGCTGTGAACCCTGCTGCTCCAGACAGTGTTGACAGTGTATTGGCCCACGTAGAGTGCTTTCCCCAGCGATCTATCAGGCAGGTTAGAATTTCTAATTTTTATGTTAAAGTCCTTCTTTACTGAACTCAGTCCCTATCATAAGAGTTGTTGGCCTGGGGCCCAAACGATTTGGCCCAGTGTGTCAGTGTCCAGATTGAACAAAGAACTGCTCCTTTTTTTACCTCAGCAACTAAGGGCAGTGTTTGCCCAGCTTTAAACTTACTGCCAATCAAACGAGCAGCCCAAAATTTATAGCAATTTTCCAGTGTTCCTCTCATCTGTCTTTACACTACTAGATCTCACCAATAAACGGCTGACATGGAACTTGCCTTCACATGATTATCTCAAGGCTTTTACAGTACACTTACTACATTCCAGAGGATGGGGTTCTCTAGAGTTGCATCTCCCACAATCAGGTAGAGTGTATATGTCCCTGAAGCAGAGTCAAATTCGGACTTCCTTTCTGATGGATCCAGCTCAAACCTATAGGTGTTCTTATTGTCTGGCTCTGCTACAAAAACAACCTCTTGACCTGTCTTTTGGTTATGTAGCCGAACAAAGGTCTAACAAACAGATAATGAAATGTAAAACGTTAGTAAGCAATCACATCAAGAATAAAGCAACAATCACTGTACTATGATCTGCATAATCTACATATACATCTATATATTATGTGAGATGTTGTATAGATGTGGCTCATCAGATTTGGCAGAGGGATTCAAAAATTAGAATGGCAATTACAGTTTGAGAAACACTGGTTCAGACGGGAACATAGTAGTCGACATGGTGGACTTCATGGAGACAGATGCGAGCTGCATCTGGCCTGCAACCCCCTCATTGTGAAGCCCCAACATGAAAGTCTGCCTGCTGTGACTGTTTACCTTGTGTAAGCTTTAAAATGTATCAGTACAGAGATTAACTGGCCCCTGAATTCTGCCTGCACTATGCTCCATGTGTGTGCCATACTCTGCCTGCCCTATGCTCCCTGTGTGCCATACTATGCCTTCCCTATGCTCCCTGTGTATGCCATACTCTGCCTGCTCTATGCTCCCTGTGTGTGTGCCATGCTCTACCTGCCCTATGCTCCCTGTTACTTGTTAGGGGTCCCCAATATGTTTAATCATGTGCTGGGGGCAGCCCTGTTTTCCACAATGGAAAAGGAGGAATATGAATTTAAGGGCATGTCTTAATATGACATAATAAATTGTTTCTCGTATGAGTGATATCCCTGCAGTGAGCACCAGTTTTTTTGGTGTGGTACCACCATTAATGTGGACATTGCATTAAACGTTCTTGTGGTAACATGGGTGTGGTTTTAAGTGGTCAACACTGGCTTCCATTATCGGCCTTCCAACAAATATGCCATGAAAAATTCCGGCCCTTGGTATCACAGAAATTGGACAGCAAAGGATTAGGAAACAGTACCTGGTGAGGTGTGAGGCTGGCTCCTGTGTTTACATCTGTCAGCTGGAAAGACAGTGCAAAGTTCTGGTGACTGTCTGCAGTAAATGGTCCTTTGGCTTTTGAAGGGAAATTTACTCTAAAGAAAAAGAGGACAAAAGGACTCAGCAGCCTGTTACAACACAGACTGAAATCTACTACTCTCCCATAAATCCCTTACCTGGTCGTCTTAGGAGACATACTTTGGTCTTTGTCAACAATAGAGAGGTCGACATTTCCAATCCCCACCTCAGTAGACACCTTCACCTTAAGCTAAAAGAGGAAATATAAATAGTTTAGGACTCCCACCCACACAAATACTCTCTCGACACGGTCTTACATCAAAACCCATGGCTGCTGGTTTTTGTAAACACTGAAGTGTCTGACACGGACCACTTCTGCATGCTTCCCTCTAGCGGTCTCAGGGGTAAAACACTGACCTGCAATTCATACTTCATTTAAATAAAAGAGGAATTATTGCCAATGAAGACTTACAGAGCAAGAAAACAACAAAGCTTTGTGAATGCTTTGAGGAGTTAATTTTTTGTCAGAACTTTGAGCCTTTTGTTTGCGAATACATTCAAAAAGTCAGTATTATTCCTAAAATAACATTAAAAATACTTCATATAAGCTCCTTTTATTAAAGCCCACGCCATGACATTTAAAGGTAGCTTCACATCATGTTATTCAACAGTTTCCAGTGGTAACAACTTTCTTCTTCGGTTTTGAAATGTGCTAATGCCAAAGATACTGACTGGATAATTGTTGAAATTACATCCGAGCACATCTGTGGTGCCTGGAGAGCTCCATATCACTTCTACATTGACATGTATATCTACATTCATGTATAAACAACTGAGAACAAAATGATGTGCTAAAGCAGTAATACTAAGCTCACCTCCACCTGGCTACCCAAGTAACGAAGGTCTCCTTCCACGCCGATAGTGAAATCATAGTAGCCACTAGCTGGCTTGGAATCCATGAAGTTCAGCTGAAAGGAATCCCTAAAGCAAGAAAAAACTAATTAAAACTTACATTTTATAGGCAGCTGATATCACACTTTCTTAACACACTCTCCCCAAACTGCTTTGGGCGTTTTCGGAAATCGAAGGGCCTTGCATTGCGCTGGTGTTTTCACATTCAAGCAGGTGGAAGGCAGGAAGAAGGCAGTTCGGGAAGATTGTCGCTCCGCAGAAGAGGTGATTAGTCGCCAGGCAACTAGATCTCCCCGTCTGCCCTTAGCCTAACACCTAGGCTGTAGCACCCTATGTTAAAATGTATTTCCTATGTTAATGGAGATCTTATTACAGGAGTGTTTTTTGAAAGTCACTTAATGGCATGTACAAAACACACTGGGTTTGGTTTACCGGTAGAGGTGCAGATACCCATAGCAATTAATTATCAATTACTTGATTAATTTGCTACAAGTTGGAAAAAAATATCATTGGTTGCTATCGGTGCAATTTAGCACCAATGTAAGAAGATCAGCCCCAACTATGTTTTTAAATCAACAGTTCAGTGTAAAAATAAAATCAGGGTAAATAGATAGGTTGTGCAAAATAGAAAATGTCTAATATAGTTAGTTAGCCAAAATGTATAAAGGCTGGAGTGACTGGATGTCTAACAAAACAGAACTTCCAGCTTTTCAGCTCTCTAACTCAGTGATCCCCAACCAGTAGCTCATGAGCAACATGTTGCTCTCCAACCCCTTGGATGTTGCTCCCAATGGCTTCAAAGCAGGTGCCTATTTTTGAATTCAAGGCTTGGAGGCAACTGTTAATTGCATAAAAACCAAATGCACTGCCAAATAGAGCCTCAATATAGGTTGACAATCCACATGGGGCCAATAAATGGCCCTTATTTGGGTGGCCAGGAACATTTTTCATGCTTGCGTTGCTCCCCACCTCCTTTTACTTCTGAATGTTGCTCACTGGTTCTAAAGGTTGGGGATCCCTGCTCTAACTCTTATTTAGTCAGCGACTTGGAAGGGGGGCCACATGGGACATAACTGTTCAGTGAGTTTGCCATTGATAATCAGCATGCAGCTCAAGTCACTGATTGGTTATTGCCTGGTAACCAATCAGTGGAAACCAAAATAGCAGCAAAGCAGGAAATAGTGTTCTGTTATGTTACACATCCAGTCACTCCAGCCTTTATACATTATATTTTTGGCTAACTAACTATATTAGAGACAGTTTTTATTTTGCACAGCCTATTTACCCAGTTTTTATTTTTATACTGAACAATTCCTTTAAAGGTTAAAATCCGTTTTAATGGACATATTGTCACATGGCGACTACCCTACTTTGCAAGAAAATACCCAAACACTGAATGCGTCTGAGACACAAAGGAATTTTTGGAAACCACTACTTTAATGAGATCTAAGGATGCCACAAGGTTGTTTCTACATTGGTGTATAAAATAAGATGGAAAAACAGCTGGTTCTCTCCCATCTTTCCAGTCATGCGTTGGCTGGTGTGCACACACAGAGTGGATTTCGGCATATTTTCATGTGCGTGGAAACACAAAGGCAGAAGAAAAGCCTTGTGTGGCATTAATATAAGCAATATCTGCAGCAGGGAAAAAAAATCAGCTGCCCCTACATAAAGTCTGTCAGTTTCAAACACAAGTGACCGAGTTTGTGCAGTACACCTAAAGCCACATTTGAAGCAGCCACTGAAAGGTTCTCACCCGGATGCAGTGAATGCAACCTGTTGCAGAACAGTTGCTTTTGTGCTGATGGACTTGGCTTGATTCACTTTCACCTTGGCTTCTGTCAATGGCTGAGATAACACATTTGTGACAAGCAACTGCAGAGAAAACAGTAGTATATCATGGATCTGTATTACAGAAGAATCCTCAAACTTTACTTTTAGTAGCATGTAGATTAAGGTCCCTGGCCTTTTTCAAATCTGTAACTAGGATTTTCTTTTACACCTACTAAACATTCAGGCACTGCCCTTTTAATGTTGACAGTTTAACCCTAGCAACCATACAACAGTCTAAGGGACAGATTTATCAGAATGTGAGTTTAGAGCTTAAAGGAAAACTATACCCCGCAAACAATGTAGGTCTCTATAAAAAGATATTGCAAAAAACAGTTCATATATAAAACCCTGTTTCATGTAAATAAACCATTTTCATAATAATATACGTTTTTAGTAGTATGTGCCATTGGGTAATCATGAAATAGAAAATTGCCATTTTAAAAAAATAAGAGTCGCCCCCTGGGATTGTAGGATTCACGGTGCACACAAACAAACCATACATGTTAGGTCACATGAGCCAATTAACAGACCGAGTTGCGTCTTTTGCTTCAACACTTCTTCCTGTTACAGTTAGAGCTGCTGTATATCTGGTCAGGTGGTCTCTGAGGCAGCACACAGACCATCACGAAATGGTGGTTCAAGGCAACAGATGTAAAAGGGCAATATTTACTTAAATATATATCGCTTTTTTGTTAAGATTCTTTAATATGCAACAGTCTATATGAAATTATCTGTTGCTTAAGTATTAATTAAATAACAACTAACCAACGTTCTATTCATTCCTATGGGATTTTTAGAATTGTATTTATCAATGGGTGAACGTTAGAAATCACCATTTGATAAATTTATTTCTACAAATACCATAGTAATGAAAAGAATGTGGGCGAGTTTTCATTTAGTAAGCTCTAGACTCACATTTTGATAAATGTGCACAGATGCATAGCAAATAAGTTAAAGCCTCAAAATGCGGAAATGAGACTGAAAATTGCGTGTATAATACCACTTCACACTAAATATTCCACTTTAATTTTGTACATTTTGTCCTAAAAAGGCTTGGCATCCGATTATAATTAGCAGTGTTGTCATTTTTTTTGTTTTTTTGCCTCATTTTTTTGCTGGGGAGAACACAAATTGTATAAAATGTAATTTGACAGGGCTGCCACAATAAAATAGAAAGTATCAAGAAAACGCACCTTGAGCAGTGGCTGTTTATGGGACACAGTAGCAGGGCCATCAGGTACCACAATGAGAGGAATATGGTAACGATTATGGGATACAGCAGATGCAGCCAATGCCACACTGAAAGCTTCTGAGATTGAATCAAAATTCTTCCTGCTGAAAATGGCATTCATCAACTGGACAATCTGTTCCTGAGGAGAAGAAAGAACACAGAGTGAAGATCCCGTCACTGACCAAAACATCTCTAACTTTAATATTTGTTAATCAATACACAGAATTTGCATCTACAGCAATTGTATAATACAATCTAGCAAATAGCAGAGGTGTACAATCTATGCCTTTTAGTGATTAAAGTGTCACACAACTAGGAAAAGAATGGGGAGCCTAAGCCAAAGAGATTTCAGTTGTCATAAAGCCTGAAATGTCCCAACGCAATTACATTTGTATCCTTTGATGATTTTTCAATGCTGCACAATGCTTTACATTATCTACAGTGATATTTCAGCCTTCCTCTGATATGGAGACAGCCTAATTGATTTTGAAATTACAAAGTTCCAGTCAGTTTAATTAGTCTTTTATACATTAGCTATTAGAACTAAATAGAATAATGTTTCGAGTGAATATGCAACACATGAGAGCAAGTCTGACTATTCATACCTCCTTCAATGCTGGCTCCATGCCTACATGGTCGGATAGTCTGTAAGTTGCTGCCATAAACAGAGCAGTGGCTTCCAGGCCTTCTTCAAACTGCAAGTACTGACCCCCTAGGTCATCAAGACGAGCAACAAGATCCTGAAAGGTACAAATACAAAACATTTCAAACATCTACCACGCCACAGTCTTTACATAAAGCTGGCCATACATACGGAGATCCGCTCGTTTGGCAAGGTCGTCAGATGACCAGATCTCTCCCCAATATGCCCACCTTGAGGTCTGAGATATCAGGCTGATCCGATTGTGGGCCCTAGGGCCCAAAGATCGGACCACAACGAGGAAAATAGAGGAAGTCGGATCAAGGACCACATCAATGAACCAATCCGGTCCTTGATTCAACAGGATTTTTAACCCTACCCAATTGACTTCTGTCTGATTTTCAACCAGATATCAATTGGGGAAGACCATTGGAGGGTCCATATACTGCCGAAGTTATATCAGGCTGTGTAAGTGTTTTTTTTTTTTTCAGTTCAGACAGAGGTGGAGAGCCACTAAACAAGCACAAAAGGGTTAAAAGAGGAACCAAATGAGGAAGGCTTTAGGATCAACTAGGGACTGCATTGCACTGGTAAAGGTTTCCCCTTGTTCAATACTAGTTCAATGATAGGAGTTTAGATGAATATACTTTTTGCCTGTTGTTTGCCTGTTAATCACAACAAGGAGGTTTTTTTGTTACGTCTTGAGCTAAACAGGGGAACTGAAGCTGCTCCATGTTTAGTTCTTGAAAGGTTGATGATTAGATTACCAGGTAATCCCTCTGCAAAATGGACTGCTGCTTATACACCTCCTTTCCAATCCACATAGCCCAGACACCCCTTCTAGGGTAAGGGCACACAAGCAAATTCGGAGAGATTAGTCGCCCCGGCAACTCACAGGACTTAGTTTTCCAAAGTCACTCGAAGTTTCCTCGTGAGTCGATTTTTTCATTATAGCCTCTCGGGAAGGTAAGGGAAGGCAGTTCGGGGAGATTGTCACCCCGAAGAAGGGGAGATTTGTCGCCGGGCGACTAATCTCTCCAAATCTGCCTGTGTGCCCATACCCTTAGGCTATGGACACACATGCGGATTCACGCTGTGGCTTCGGTGCATCTTTAAAAAGGAGATTTTGTTTACTTACCGTTAAATCTCTTTCTCTTCAGTCACTTGGGGGACACAGGGACCATGGGTATAGCTAGTACCACTAGGAGGCAGGACACAACCCTAAAACAGAACTGACTCCTCCTTCACTGGCTATACCCCCAATAGGCGGAGCTTAGGTCAGTTTGTACCAAAGTCAACAGGAAAAACAAAAACAATAGTAATGAACAACCATAACACTCAGTAACCATAACATATCGAAAGGAAGTGAAGGCCTCAGTCCAGGGAGGGAAGCCGTGTGTCCCCCAAGTGACTGAAGAGAAAGATTTAACGGTAAGTAAACAAAATCTCCTTTTCTCCTAGTCAGCTTGGGGGACACAGGGACCATGGGACGTACCAAAGCTGTCCCCAGAACTGGGTGGGATAAGAGACCTAAGAAGAAGCCACCGCGGCCTGCAGCACCCGTCTGCCGAAGCGAGTGTCAGATGCCGCAAAGGTATCAAAGTGGTAAAATTTTGAGAAGGAATGGACGGAGGTCCACGTTACTGCCTTGCACAGCTGTTCAGCCGAAACCTGGTTACGGAACGCCCAGGAAGTACTCACACCCCTGGTGGAATGAGCCATGACTCTGTGTGGGGGATCCTTCCCCTTTGCTGTATAAGCTCTTTGGATAGCTTGTTTGATCCATCTAGAAATGTTCTGCTTGGAAGCCGGGGAACCCTGGCGAGGTCCCGAAGGGATCACCAACAGCGCATCGGACTTACGGATGTCCTGAACCCTATGCAGATAGAACAGTGATCCCCAACCAGTAGCTCGTGAGCAACATGTTGCTCTCCAACCCCTTGGATGTTGCTCTCAATGTCCTCAAAGCAGGGGCTTATTTTTGAATTCCAGGCTTGGAAGCAATTTTTAATTGCATAAAAACTAAGTATAGTGCCAAGCAGAGCCTCCTGTAGGCTGCTAGTCCACATAGGAGCTACCAAATAGCCAATCACAGCCCATATTTAGCACCCCAAGGGACTTTTTCATGCTTGTGTTGCTCCCGAACTTTTTTTACATTTGAATGTGGCTCGCGGGTAATAAAAGGTTGGGGACCTCTGAGATAGAATTTCAAGGCTCTCACGGGATCCAGGGTGTGCAAGGCTTGTTCCTTAGGATTTGCTGGAGCCGGACAGAAGGAAGGCACAACAATCTCCTGGTTCAGGTGAAATTCCGAGACGACCTTCGGCAGGAAGGATGGAATGGTGCGAAGAACAGCCCTGTCATGATGGAAGACAAGGTAAGGAGCTTTACAGGACAGGGCACTGAGTTCAGAGACACGTCTCGCCGAGGCGATGGCTAGCAGGAAAACGGCTTTCCAGGTGAGCCACTGGAGAGATACAGATGCTAAAGGCTCAAATGGAGGCAGTTGAAGAGCATGTAAAACCAAGGTGAGGTCCCACATGGGAACAGGTGCGCGAACTGGCGGAGCCACATGAGCTACTCCCTGCATGAATGTCTTGACGTCTGGAAGGAGAAAGAGCCGTTTCTGGAAGAGAACCGAAAGGGCAGAGATCTGCGATTTCAGAGATCCTAAGGACAGGCCCATGGAGAGACCGACTTGCAGGAACTCCAGGATGTGTGGGATGGACAAGGTCCGGAACGGTACCCTGGATTTAGAGCACCACTGGCGGTAGGTGGACCAAACTCTATAGTACGCCTTGGCTGATATCGGCTTCCGTGCCGCACACATGGTGCGTGCAACCGCTGTGGAAAAACCCTTTTGGGTCAGGGTTTCGGTCTCAAGAGCCATGCCGTTAAGGAGAGGTTTCTTAGGTTTGGGTGCCAGATCGGTCCCTGGGTGAGAAGGTCTGGAATTGGCGGTAAGATCCATGGTTCTGCCACGGATAGGTTGAGGAGATCCGAGAACCAAGCCCGCCGGGGCCACCTTGGAGCAATCAGAATGAGGGTGATCCTTTCTCTTTAAAGCTTTCTGAGGGTTCTGGGAATGAGTAGCAGAGGTGGAAAGGCGTACGCCAGCCGAAAGGGCCAGGGAGCCGTGATGGCATCGACGTTGAGAGCCAGGGGATCTCTGTAGCGAGCCAGGAACTGCGGAACCTTCCTCCATGAGGTCCACTTCTGGGATGCCCCACTTTAGCGTTAACTCCTGGAAGATGTCGTCGTTTAGAGACCACTCGCCCGGGTCTAGGGACTGACGGCTGAGAAAGTCCGCTTCCCAATTCAGCAACCCCGGGATGTAGATGGCCGACAAGTGAACCTGCTGAGCTTCGGCCCATTGAAAGATAAGCTTTATCTCGTTGAGCGCTCCCCTGCTTCTTGTACCGCCTTGATGGTTGATGAAGGCCACAGCCGTTGAGTTGTCGGACTGAACCTTCACCGCTTGGCCCTTGAGGACGTGTTGCCAGTGGAGGAGACCTAGCCGTATGGCCCGAATCTCAAGCAGGTTGATCTGCAATCGGCGTTCGGACTGCGCCCACTGTCCCTGGGCAGACTGACCCTCGAGAACAGCTCCCAAGCCGAAGAGACTCGCTTCCGTTGTCAGAAGGCGCCAGCACGGTTCCCCCAGACGTTTCCCCTTGGTGAGATGTGGGGTCTGCAACCACCAGAGGAGAGATGATCTCGTCAGCTGAGACAGTTGAATCTCCTGTAGAAGGGATTTTCGTTTCCAGGATGAGAGAATGTTCCACTGAAGTTCTCTGAGGTGGAATTGAGCAAATGGTACTGCTTCGATCGAGGATACCATGACTCCCAGAACCTTCATACAGAATCTCGCTGTGTGACGTGGCTTTTGAAGTAGTGTCGTCACCAACTTTTGAAGGCAGATGACTTTCTCCATTTGAAGAGATACAGTTTGTGATTGAGTGTTGAACAACATGCCCAGAAAGATCATGGAATGGCTGGGTACTAGCGAAGACTTGGTGAGGTTTAGAACCCAGCCCAGGTCCTGCAGCTTGATGATGGAGGTCCGAAGAGACTGTTGAGCCTCTTGAAGGGAAGGTGCCTTGATCAGAAGGTCGTCCAGGTAGGGAGTGATGTGGATCCCTACGCTGCGAAGCTCTGCCGTGGCTGCTGCCATAATTTTGGTGAAGACTCGGGGAGCCGAGGTGAGGCCGAAGGGCAGGCTCGTGAACTGGAAATTACTATTTTGGAAGGCAAACCGCAAGAATCTCTGATGCGGAAGGAAAATGGGCACGTGCAAGTAAGCGTCCTTTATGTCGAGAGACATGAGGAATTGACCTGGTGACATCGCTACGATGACGGACCGTAGGGACTCCATCTTGAACTTGCGAGGACGGATAAATTTGTTGAGCTCTTTTAAGTCTAGGATAGGTCGCACAGATCCGTCCTTTTTGGGGACTACAAAGAGATTTGAGTAGTATCCCTTGAATTGCTCCGCAGGAGGTACAGGAATAATAACTTCTGCGAGAAGAAGACTGGTAATCACATTCCGGAAAGCAGATCGCTTGCTTGGCTCCTGCGGGAGTCGTGACATGAAAAAACGTGGAGGGGGGGAAGAAAACTCTAGGTGATAACCTCTGGTGACGACCTCTTGAATCCAAGAGTCTTGAGTGATCGTAGTCCATGCTTTTGAGAAGAGTCGTAACCTCCCCCCACTGGCGTTGTACCTAGGGACATGGCGTCATGCTGAGATAGTCTTGTCAGTGGTCTTAGAGGTGTGCTTCCGGTTTTGCCAGGAAGGTCTTTGCTTGTTTCCAAATCGACCTCTGTTTGTGAATGATGTTCGTGGAGGAGAAGATCTTGATCCCTTGGATTGGGGGACATGAAAAAACTTTCCTCTACGAAAGGTGGGACGAGCCTTTGGTTGTGGTAACAGAGTGCTCTTACCGCCGGTAGCTTGGCTAATGATCTTATCGAGGTCGGGACCGAAGAGAAGCTTGCCCTTGAAGGGGATGAAGGTAAGAGACTTTTTGGAGGAAAGGTCGGCGGACCATAGTTTCATCCAAAGGGATCTTCGAGCTGCAACTGCAAGAGCCGATGACCTGCTGATGACTTGTGTTGCGTCTAGTGAAGCTTCGCATAGGTAGTCGTTCGCTTCTTTGATCTGTGATGCTAATTGAGACAGCTCATGACGCGGGGCTCCCTCTGCTATAGCGGAAATGAGAGTATCGGACCAGGATTGTATGGCCCTGCTGACCCACGCTATGGCAATGACTGAACCAGAAGCAGAGAAAACAGAACGTAGTAAACTCTCTAATTTCTTGTCCATAGAGTCCTTGAAGGACAAAGCGTCAGGGACTGGCAGTGCTGTATTTTTGGAAAGTCGAGACACAGGAGCATCAACTGATGGTGGAGATGACAACTTGTCAGTGATATCAGCCGGAAAGGGATATTTCTTAAGGAAACGCCTGTTTGCTTGAAAGTGTCTCTCTGGTTTGTCCCATTCGTGTTGAATAAGCTGGTCAAGTGAATGAGAAGGAAAAACAGGTGATGTTTTACTGTGTCGTTTAAAAAGAGCCTTAGAGGATTCAGCTCTAAAAAGGTTACTCACCACCAAGTTTATGAGCTACACGCTAACCTGCGAATACAGGCAGGGAAGGAGGAGTAGCCTGGTCAGGTAGGCAGCGAGAACCGAGGTCCCTGTGCCCCTGCATGCAGCGCTTGTGTCACAGAGGAAGCGCGCGAATCCGCACAGTGTACTGCAAAATGGCGGCACGCACTAAGGGGAGGGGACGCGTCTGGCGTCAGCAGCCCGGTTGTGCATGCGCGTGGCGCAGGGAAAAAAAACCCGCCAGGAAGAAAAGGCGCTCCGTTCATTAAGAGAATGGCCGAGCTACCATGCAGTGACACCACCGCTGAGTGAAGGGATGTGGCAGAATTGTAGCGTCCATAGTGTGCTCTGCCTAAGAGCCCCCTGGCCCTAAGGAAACACTTCGCTCTGAGAAGGGTCCCATCTTAAGTAGGCTAGTGGGGAAATGAAAGGTGCAGAGTCAGGCGCCTGGTAGAGGAGGGATAGGGGCTGAGGATTCAGACTTACCTCCAGCCCAAGGCATCCAATACTCTCCTTGTCTGCCGGCCAGCTTGCTCCTCCTGCAAGGAAAGGGAGACATCAGTAGAGCTGGGTGGTCTGTGCCAGAGCACAATGTGACCCCGGAGACAGGCTCCCACGTTGGGGGATGACATTAGAGCCTTTACGCAGTGTAAAGGGTCCGCATTGCCCCTGGTGTCAAAAAACGTCCTAACCTCCTGAGGACACAACTCAAACTGACCTAAGCTCCGCCTACTGGGGGTATAGCCAGTGAAGGAGGAGTCAGTTCTGTTTTAGGGTTGTGTCCTGCCTCCTAGTGGTACTAGCTATACCCATGGTCCCTGTGTCCCCCAAGCTGACTAGGAGAAAAAAGCAGACCACTGCATAAGTACGCTAGCGGTTTCAAGTTTAGGCAATGGCAATACGCTAGTGTATTTATGCAGCGGTCGGCTTTTTAAAAACCTCGTGAAAATCCACACGTCTGTCCATAGCCTTAATGGATATCTTATAGCTCTCTGTGTCAGTGCAGCAAGATACTACATCAGTTAGAGGTTGTAAAACTCCAATAGGATGGAGCTTCACTGACCCCTCAACCCAGCGTAATAAAAGAGGCAGCTGAATGCAGAGCCCCCTGCAATAAACCGGAGTTTAGGAAACAGGAAGTGGGTAAAAGAGAAACAACAAAAAAAACGCACAAGATAAGATGCTTTAGGTTGTGACAACACATCTGTAATGTTTTTACATTACGAAGAAAAAGGTAACATGTATGTGTATAATGTACCAACTGCCCGAGACCTCTGGAACTCAGAAGTGCATAGGTACATTTTATTCAAAAATCTGCTCAGGTTGTTGCACTAGCTGAAGGTGAAGTGCAATTGAAGAAAAAGTCGGCAAGCACTCTGTCATTCATAAGTTAAAAATGTTTCGTATCCACGATACGTAGACATACCCATGTATTGTGGATACGAAACGCGTCAGGACGTTCTGATGGTTTTAACTTGTTGAAATAAAGTTTATTGCTTTTATCTTACGATGCCGACTTTTTCTTCAATCGCGCTTCACCTTCAGATATGGGTTTGGGGCTAAGGACCCCGGCCACTCATTCCATTTGGTGAGTGCTTTTCCCACTTTATTACTAACATGTGGTTTGTGTGCCTGTAAGCCCAGAAGCGTGGGATCCGGGGTTTGTACAATCAGTGAACAAGGATGAGCTGAACATGCTAATCAGTTTTGATTTCTGGTCAATATTCTCGTATTACTTCGGAGGGCATAGTTCCCCATATTAGTATGTTCTATCATAGCGATTCATTTTTGATGCATGAGGAACAACACCGGGATTATTTGGTTTGATTGGTTATGGAAAGATGTTACACCACCTTTTTTTGTTTTAACACTGCTGCCTCTCTAAAAATAATTCTTTGAACTCGCATACGATGGGGTCTCCTTACCTCTATCTCCTCCACAATCCCACGTAAATCAGCTTGCTGGGACAGGAATGAGGCAGTGAGCAAGGCTTCAATAGTGCTGTAGAAATAGAATTGCCAGGGTTAAGAATACAGAGCTATCCTGGGAAGAAGGGGTTACATTTTGGTGATTTATTGTATGAGTTTGACATGAACAGCACTAATTACATTTCCTTTAGAAACTAATAAAAAAAAATACTTCTATTTACATTCACATGCATAGGAGACCCAAAAATAGAAGATGTTCCCTCAGTGGAAAAGAAAACCCACGGCAATGGGTAATTCTTCCTGCCAGCTGACAATCTAATTTCAATGATAATGCAAAGAGTCTCCTGGGCTAACATGAGGGGGACCAGGCATTGAAAAGTGAAAGATTTTGTGGCAGTGGAATGACAGACACGTCTGTATGTGAATACTAGAAGTACAGGGTTTATGGTTACGATGGTTTTCTGCTGTCTCTAGGGACGGCTATTATTACCTCAATGTACATTTAAAAGGCTTCTTGCAAATTGCTCCTGCTTTCATACTAAGAATTATATATGTTGGTAGGTGCCACATTTATATGGTGATTAGAATTATTCATTATTCAATAGTCATAAAGTAATTTCCCACGTATAATTCTAAATAAAATGTTCACAGGCTTTCAAGTAGTTGTCTCTCTTGGGAATATAACACTAATACAGCAATTTGTGGGTATAAAAGAAGATCTGGAAAAGGAATAGTTATCGATGGCGGGCCTGTGTAAAAACAGGAAAGCTGCTCAAACTCCAAAAGATCTGCTCTCGATAATTCACCCAATGAATGGATCTTTGCCTGAGTGGGCCAGATGAAGGTTATCCAATCATTTCAGCCTTGTATCCACTAATGGGGTCCTGTAGCAGACTGCATCTACAGTTGAATATGATCAGGATCAGATATCCAGGTTGCTTTGGGCCCATATACAGGCCAAGGCTGTAGGTTTGGTTATGTTATAGTAAATTATTCTCCATGCTTCCTAATTGAACACTGCAGCATGCAGAGTTCACATTGACTTTATCCAAAAATAATCATACTTTTAACAGCATTTTCTAAAAAGAACAGACACTTGGATGGAATTCTGACCTCCAGACATTTAAAGGAGTTGTTCACCTTCCAAACACTTTTTTCAGTTGAGTTATTTTCAGATTGTTCCTCAGAAATAAATACTTTTTTCAATTGCTTTCCATCTTTTATTTTGTATTGTTTTTCCAAAATGTAAGTTTCAAGTTTAATGCTCCTGTCTCTGATGTTTAAGTCTGGCAGCTCAGTGATCCAGGAGCATCGGAACGATTACAATTTGCTACATTTAGTTGATACGATTAGTTAATACTTTTCTCAGCAGTATCTGTGGAATATCAGCAACTATTGTATTAATTCTAACAGCTGCCTTAATGAAACTCAAGGATTCTGTTCAACAGAGACAAAGATAACAAAATGTATCAACTACATGTTTCAAGTTAGAAAAGTTACAGAGTCAGCGATCCCCCTCCCAGAGCTGCTTTAGAAGGCGAAAAAATTAAACTTTACACTTCAATATTAGAAAAACGGTCACACGTAGAAAATATACAGTAAACGGAAAAGGTCTTTATATCTGGTGAACTATCTGAAAACAACTGAACTGAAAAAAAGTATCACTCACTTGTGAACAACCCCTTTAAGGAAATGAACAGTGTTTAAGATTTTGCCTTAAAGGGCATGTAAAGGCAAAAAAAAAACCATTTACTGCTGTGGATAGGAATTGTCAGATTGTCCCTAACTGCTCTGCAGGGAAACAATCATACCTATGAACAGCAGGGGGAGTCCCGCCTTATTTCCAAGCCATGCAGAACTCAAGCAGCTTTATTTGTTTCCTTGTAGAGCAGTCGGTGACTATATGAGATTTTATTTTCCTTTACATCCCCTATACTGTTTCCAACTCCAGCTGCAGGGTCAAAGATCATGGATCCAGATTTAACCAGATAAACTGGGATTCTATTTGGAGGATTATTTTGCAACAGCCACTGGTTCTTAAGAGTTGGAGAACGTTTGTATTAAACAATACAAAAACTATAAAATCCACATTAGAGTACATGACAACACAGGACACAGTGCATTCTACATATTCTGATTATTAATCAGTCTTGTTGTATCGGATTCTGGCAGATATTATTTGACTTGTGCTGTTTTGATAATTTATGACTATCTCTAAGCAGCTCAGACCACACTGAGCATGTGCACAGTCTTGGTCTTGCAAAGATGTTAGAAGTTACAAGATGGTGACCCCCTGTGGCCAACTTTGAAAGCATAAATCATTTGTTTGATTACGCTTGTGGTGCAGTAAATTCATGTTTATGTTTAGTACACAAAATACAGCATTTCTAGCCTTATTCTATTTTAGACTTTACTTCCTTTAAAGGAGAATAAAAGGCTTGGTGCACTTGGGGGAGCCAAATGTTACCTGAAACCTTACCTGAAACCACGGGCCGGTGCTCCTATCAGCAGAAAACTGCACTGGCCTGGGGTTATAACAGTGAACCCATGACTAATGGCCCTAAGTGGGTGTGAAACGCGTAGGGCGGACGGAGAAGCAAATATACAATTTTTAACTTTGTATAAATAAAACATTTTTTTAAACTAATTTCCTCTTTCCCGTGGATCCATTTGAGTGCCGGTTGACCCTGCTTCTTCTTCACATCCTTATAACAGTGAGCACCACGGAGCGATCGACTTCCTTTTACCTCCTTCTTCGTGCGGCTGTGCATGCGTTTGCCCCGGGAAGTTTGAAGACAGAAGTGGATCACTCTGTGGTGCTCACTGGTATAACACTGGGCCGGTGCAGTTTTCTGCCGATAGGAGCACTGGCCCGGGGTTTCAGATAAGTGAAGACAATCACTTGGGGTGCCTAACATTTGGCACCCCCAAGTGCAGCAAAAGCCTTTCATTATACTTTAATGGGGAAGTAAATTCTAAAATAGAATAAGGCTAGAAATGCTAAACATGAACTTACTGCACCACAAGCCTAATCAAACAAATGATTTATGCTTTCAAAGTTGGCCACAGGAGGCCAGTTTTCTTTACATAATGATTTAGTTGTTTTCCTTTACTGTTGTAAAGCATTGCATTCTGATTAACACTTTAATTACAACCATGGTCTGGCACCTTGCTGTGGTCCATACGTAATTAATTAGGAGCTATGCCACTCCCCAATTACAGCATACTAAAAACATACAAATTTACCAATCTAATGTGGTACTAAAGTACCACACTATCTATAGCTTCTCCAAACAACATGGGTTGCTGCTCCTATTTGTAAGAACTTAACCTGCCCGAGGTACTAATGCAGGACCACTATGCTGCCACCATGATTTTTTTCCAGGATCCTTTAGTGCAGTTGAGTAAAAAGCAGCCTTTTTGTTCTACTGCAAATGTGCAACCAGCCCAAGACCCATCAAAGATCCAAAGAGCAAAACACACACAGACAGCAAGGAAAAAATAACAGACATATAAATTGCACACATATTTGGGGGACATAGACTTATTTCAGTTGGGAGGCTGTTTTGTCTGGGGGAATGTAATTTGACGTTTAAAAGGATTATGTGTGTATTATTATATTTTTATTTAGCCATAACTGATTTTAAAGATTGAAATAAAACTGCAATAGTCTGCCAGTGCTGCAGGGAACAACCCCTCAACTTTTTAAAAATAAAATGTGTTAGTATAGAACGAAAAAAAAAAAACAGACAAATTAAACTTTTTATTAAAAAATAACTTACCAAAACTCAGCTTGCGCTCCTCTTCAAAAAAGGCGACACATTGAGGATCCATCTGGTGGCGCTCAATTTCTCCTCCCTGGCTATCTCCTATAAGGAAGGCAGGGAGGAGAAATCGAGCGCTGCAAAATGGATCACTTTTTCTGAAGAGGAGTGCAAGTGGAGTTTCGGTAAGTTATTTCTTAATAAAGACTTAGCGATTTAAGTTTAATTTGTCTCTGTGTTTTTTTTCTATACCAACGAATTATTTTTTTTAAAAAATTTGATGTTACTGGTCCTTTAACCCTACTCAAGATTGAGGGTACACGGAATGTTGGCTCTGCTGCTCTCAGTCTCTGTTTTTTTTATGCAGAGTAGAAGCCGGCCCCAAAAAAATCTGCTTTCTATTTGTCTTTGTTTTTATAATGGGGAACAGAGTTAGGGAAGAGAGCAGATCTGCTTCTCTCAGCCAGCAAAAAAAAAACAGGTGGAAAGAAATGGAGCCAACGCTCAGTGTACCCTGACCCATAGTCTCATATGAACACGGCAATAGGGGTTGACTGGATACCGCAAAGTCTTTAAATAGTATTGCCCAGTCTTCTTGTGAGGCACCTCCGCCGTAGGCGCAAGTAAATGATCCACCGATAAATAGAACACAAGAAGATAGGCGCTGAGGCAGGATTAACTGCTAAATCATCAGTGTTTATTTGCCAACACTACATGTTTCGAACCATAGAAGGCTCTTTGTCACTTGACAAAGAGCCTTCTATGGTTCGAAACATGTAGTGTTGGCAAATAAACACTGATGATTTAGCAGTTAATCCTGCCTCAGCGCCTATCTTCTTGTGTTCTATTTATCGGTGGACCATAGTCTCATATGAAGTGATAAATTCTATGACAATGAAATTCTATATTTGCTCTGCTTTCAAGAGAATCTGTGCACCATCCACTATATAAAGCAGAACAACTTCAAGCCATAGATTATCATTATTATATTTCAATCTGTGGATTCAAATATGTATGTGTAAAACATACACTTTAAATGGAGTTTTGGATGTTCAGACACTGTTTATGTAACTTTTATACCTAAGCCCAACTGAATGAGCTCATGTAAAAAGGTACGTATATTTTACCTTTGGAGGGCAGAAACATAAGGTGAGTAAGCACAGGTGAAGCCTTAATAAAACAAATTTTACCTAAGCCCCTAGAGTCGTAGTTGCAATACGAACAATAAGAAATCCTAATCTAATCATCCTTGCATAACACAGGTGCTGCATGTCACCTACTTATTCAGTAGTGGCGTGTACTGAATTGTAGCATTTCCTGATCCAATATTCATCTTGAGTAAAAGAATTTCCTAAAACAACTAAAGTACACGTATGGGATCTGTTATCCAGAATGCTCAAGACCTGGGGTTTTCCAGATAACTGATCTTTCTGTAATTTGGCTCTTCACACCTTAAGTCTACTAGAAAATCATGTAAACATTAAATAAACTCAATAGGCAGGTTTTGCTTCAAATAAGGATTAATTATATCTTAGTTGGGATCAAAAAGGTCTAGTAGACCTTGAGCCTACTAGAAAATCATGTAAACATTAAATAAACCCAATAGGCTGGTTTTGCTTCCAATAAGGATTAATTATATCTTAGCTGGGTTCAAGTACAATGTACTGTTTTATTATTACAGTGAAAAAGGAAATCATTTATAAACATTTGGATTATTTGGATAAAATGGGAGATGGCCTTTCTGTAATTCAGAGCTTTCTGGATAACAGATCCCATACATGTATTTAGAAATCTTTTGACATAAAACCTAAACATTAAGCACTGCTCACAAATACCCTCAGTTATAAGGCAAATAGACTGCAGATACTCACGCCAAAACATTTTCCTCCTTGCTGAGTCTGGTGGTAAGAGCACTAACCACTTCTTGAGATGCAAATGACAGCCCAAAACCACTGAGAGCACCCACTGCCTGGTATATCTGGGTAACGGAGGAGTCCTCGCTTAATGCACCAAGCAGGAGGTCCCTGGTTTCATTGGTAATAGTCACCTGTGAAAACAAATGATTTAAAAATAAAACAGAGCAAGATTGCCTTCTTATCATATACTGCAAGAGCCCCCTACTTACAGGCACTTACTAAAGGGAACATACATTTTTCTTCTACCTTTAAGCCTTTCCTAAACATTCATCTGGTACCCCATAGGTATATTGGCTCTGTGAATATTAGTGCAGAAGTTTTTCCTTTTATAATGTCACAATCATCAAGTCAAGCCA
Source organism: Xenopus petersii (assembly GCA_038501925.1). Lineage (NCBI taxonomy): Eukaryota > Metazoa > Chordata > Amphibia > Anura > Pipidae > Xenopus > Xenopus petersii. Next base: position 101,869,626 of record CM076688.1, on the reverse strand, counting down.
TTTTGTTATTGTATGCATTATTACAACTTCCATTTAGAATTAAAAACACAAAATGTATACTTACTGTCCATTGTATAGCTAGTACATCGAAAAATAATTCTGACTTTAAAACTAGAATCATTTTGGGCAAACAGTAATATGTAACAAGAGACAAGTAATCTGTTGCTAACTAGCAGTTAAAGGGGTTGTTCACCTTCCAAAGACTTTTTTCAGATTGTTCCCCAGAAATAAAAACTTTTTTCAATTACTTTTTCAGATTTTTACCCCAGAAATAAATACTTTTTTCAATTACTTTTTCAGATTGTTCCCCAGAAATAAAGACTTTTTTCCAATTACTTTCCATTATTTATTTTTTACTATTTTTCCAAAATCTAAGTTTAAAGTTGAATGTTCGTGTCTCTGGTGTTTGAGTCTCACAGCTCAATAATTCAGGTGCACTCTAAATTGTTACAATTTTGCAACATTTAATCAATACATTTCACAGCAGCATTTCCGGAGTATTAGCAACTATTGTATCAACTCTAATAGGTGCCTGTAATGAAACCCAAGGATTCTGCTCAGCAGGGACAAAGATAAGAAATGTATCAACTAAATGTATTAATTTCGAACAGTTTACAGGGTTAACGACCCCCTCCCAGAGCTGCTTTAGAAGGTGAAAAAAGACACTTTACACTTCAATATTAGAGAATTAGCAGTTATTGTATCAATTGTAACAGCAGCCTGTAATGAAATCCAGAGATTCTGCGGAGCAGGGACAAAGATAAGAAATGTATCAACTAAATGTATTAGTTTAGAACAGTTTACAGGGTCGACGACCCCCCCCGAGCTGCTTTAGAAGGTGAAAAAAAAAAAAAAGACACTTTACACTTCAATATTAGAAAAACTGTGACAGGTAGAAAATAGAAAGTAATTGGAAAAAAATAGTTTTTTTCTGGTGATCTATCTGAAATGGACTAGTTGTTTGAAGGTGAACAACTCCTTTAAGAATGTACTATGCAAAAAAAAAAAAATGCATGTGCTAGACTACCTGTGTATCTATGGTCTACCGCCACCCATCCCCCACGAACACACACCTTATGAAGCTCAGTATATATTCAAAAAGTCTCACCTCACAGCTGGATAGAGCCTGGCTGGCCTGAGCTGCATAGAACAGAGAATCCACACTACCAGAGTCAACATTGGAGCGGATGAAATCACATGCTTCCTGCAGGAATAAGGGAGAAGTTCAGTTTCTGTTTTTAGGCAGTTTGTCATGTATGATGAATGCTTTCCCCCCTCATCCTAGTACTTAGATGCGCTAGCTATGGAAATAATGTGGTTTTTGCTTTTCATACTGCCAGTGCTGCACCCGCCTACTTGCCAAAGGCATATTTAGTTCAGAGGCAATATTCAGAGGAGAAGCTACTATCCCATGGATTATGACTTACCTGTTCATCTGAAACACTGTGTCCAAGTGCCTTGAGGCCTACTACATAGTAGTATGCATTTTCCAAGTTAGACACAGGTTGTTCCAAGGTGTTCTTAAGTCGCTCTACATCGGCCTGGCTCAAGTAGTGGCCGGGGGTCAAGGCCTGTACACTTGCCAGGAGCAGGAGAGACCAGGTGAAAAATGAATGTGGAATGTCTTGAGGGGGGAAAAAAAAGAAGAGAAAAACAATTATTTAGATCAGACACTTAACAAATCTATCGCTATAGTCCAGAAACTGCTACTAATTACTGCGGGTAATAAATTATCACAGCAAACTCTAGACCTAAGTGAAAAATGTATGAGCATAGTGACAACCATACATGGATACCGGAAAGAAATATAAACTGTATGGCACAGGAATGGCAAAGAGGAAAAGAAACCTGTCTGTAGTATAACTCAGTCTGATTTATTGTGTAAAGGCTGTCTATATGACACTAGCCTTGCAGAGGTCCAGAACGGAGGCTGCAACCTAAAAAGAGAACACTTAACTGTCAAGTTATTAGCAGTCAGCTACAAAAGACAAATACAGAAGCAGGTATAAGATGCAGGTACTATACCTCCACCTAGTGCATATATTCTCCCATTGTAAAAAAAGGAGGCAAGACTGAGTATAGCATATGCACCTACACTACAAACCATCTGGGGGTCAACAATTAAGTTTTAGAAAAGTAACATTTGAGGTGACCCCTCAAAATCTGTCCTGCATACTCATTAGTGTGAATGTTTTGACAATGTTTTCTATGTACAAGTACTTAACATTATAATCAGTTCCCCATATATCTTGCATAGTGCATGTTAGCTCACTATATAGGAATAGTTGGACAGTACTGCAGAACACACACACCAAATAATCAGCATTATGGTAGAAAATCAAGATGTTAATGCATATCATACATGACAAATTGGAATTTTTTTTCTGGCAATACCTAAGGCAAAGCTATGAGTTTGTATGTTCTCCCAAAGCTTTCTTGGTTGGTTTTCCTCTGGCTACTTCAGTTTCTTCCTACTCTTGCAAAAATGACAAGCAACTAACCCTAGAGTGCGTGTGATAATGAAACGGACCTTGTACTCTAGGCTCCAATGGGTCAGAGACTGAAGTGAATTACTATATTGGCTCTATATAAATAAAGGATAAAAATATGCTTAAGATTTACATATATGCTTTTGCCTCAATAGAGAAGTCTGCTGGCTTCAAAGAGATGCCTGCCTGCTGTATTAATGACATACAGGTCAGCAAAAACAATAGAGTAAATGGGAAACTCCCTTTAAAAAAAATTACATTTTAGTTTGGGGGAGAAAGTGGTATTTTAAAGGGGAACTATCGCGAAAATCAAAATTTGATATAAGCTTCCTCAGAAAGGAGTTGGGTGTGAGATATTCATTGACAGTTAAATTCAATATATCTTATAGATATATTATAAGAAGATATATTAGAGCTCACTATTAAAATCACCAGAAATTCTGTCTCTCTACATGAAGAATTTGTGCAAAAGGCAGCTATTTTGTTTGTACTAGGAAAGGGAGCCCCCCTATAAGTTATATTGGATCATTCATCTGACATCCAACTGCTGCATGAAGACAGAATGAAAAGAAACAGATGCTCAGAGCAGGATAGTGAAGAAAAACTTGATTATTTCAGAAACAATGCAGAATTTTTAATTGACTGTATTTAGAAAGTTTCTTATTTCAGTATGCTAAAGCAAATATTACATTTTAAATCATTTTCGAGATAGTTCCCCTTTAAAGGAGAAGGGAACCCAGTCGGTGCAAAAACCCTCCCCCCCTGTGTTGCTTCCCCTCCCTCCTCCCCCCTGGCCTACCTGTCTCGCTGGGCAAATGCCCCTAACTTGTTACTTACCCTTCTGCGCAGGTCCAGTCTACGGAGTTCACCGACGCCATCTTCTTCCAACCAATCTTCTTCCTGCTTTGACCGGTATTTTGGCGCATGCGCAGTAGGAGCATTTTGCCGGTACGGATCTACTGCGCATGTACCTTCGTGACTTTTGGCGCATGCGCAGTAGATCCGTACCGGCGAAATGCTCCTACTGCGCATGCGCCAGTCAAAGCAGGAAGAAGACCGCTTGGAAGAAGATGGTGTCGGTGAACTCTGTAGACTGGACCTGCGCAGAAGGGTAAGTAACAAGTTAGGGGCATTTGCCCAGCGAGACAGGTAGGCCAGGGGGGAGGAGAAGCAACACAGGGGAGGGGGGGGAGGGTTTTTGCACCGACTGGGTTTCCTTCTCCTTTAAGACAATAGAGATGGCCTGAATTGTTTTATCTTTTGTCAGTTCTTCTGTCAGTTAACCTATTAATGGGGCAGCGGTTACAAAAGAAGTTAAAGCACAAATAAAAGGATAAAGGATCATATAAAAAGGATAATTAAAACAAATAAACTTTCTGCACAAAGAATACGCATCCTGAATCTGGCGCTTTCCCACATTTTAGGTGGAGAAAGAGAAAAGAAAGGCAAAGAACTATAACACACAATCAAATGTAACTTTACACAGATCCACACACCCCTTTAAGACTGCAAGTTCTATATATCCCCATTTCCATCAGTTTTTGTGTGTAATTTGTATACTTGATGTAAGCAACCTTCAACTGCACAGTGTGGTGATATCTGTTGCCACTTTTTAAATATATACACACATATATATATATATATATATATATATATATATATATATATATATATATATATATAGTGAATACAGTACCCCCTCTTGTAAGATATAAGGATTTTATAAGTTTCCAAGGAGTTTCATGGCCATATTAAAAAAACGAGGCAGAAAGCCGAGTGTTTTTATACAGGTCATGGAACCCCCGGAGGTGACTTCTAATATCATCATATTTTGCAAATGGGGGTACTTTATTTATTATAATACACAAGTTTCAGTGAGTCATGTGACAGGAATGACATCAGAACTCATCGTTTATAACCGATGACATCAGAACTCACCGTTTATAAGGATATCATTTACAAGATATTCAAGGCTTTTGTGTATTATATTATAGAGAGAGAGAGAGATATAGCCTATGCCCCCAAAGAGCTCCGAATCCAAATGGCAGCTCCCTCGGATATAAAAGTGACAGCAGCCATCCACCCAAATAATGTTAGGATGACAAGTGCCAGTGCCCCTTTAGTTGTAGGAGTACTGTACAGGTTGTAGATCAATAAGACGTTGACAAGCTTCTCTACTGCAGAGACTAGTACAAGAGCAAGCTCCAGTGAGCTGTCAGTGCCAGGAAGATTAGTGCTAGGGACGTGGAGCCAAAGAACGACAGGAACTGCTGCTGGTGATGTAAGTCAGACACCGAACCCAGCGCACGTCACAGAACACACAATAATAAAGCTATGCACCCGGAATAACATGAACACCCCATTACCAATGCACCATTTAACCAGTCATAAATGTTACCCCCCATGTCCAGCTCACCCGCTGCCATGTTGCTGAAACCCCGCCCTCACAGCGTCGCTACACCGGCACAACTTCCGGCGCGAATCAATAAGACACGTCGGAAGGAGGAGCTCGACTAAACCAACGATGATTGCAAAGGGGAGTGCACGCGAGCCTATCGCTTTATGACCTTCCAAAAATCACACCTATGAAGTACTTTCGGTGTTCTTAGTACTGGACAGCGTATGAAGCGGGAGGGGGTGGAGGAACGGAAGTATTTTCCAGCCAGACGACAATAGACTTGTCATTCTAAGGGACACTCATGTGGCTGAGTGTAATTGGTTGGAAAGCCCGCCAATCATAGCCAATGGGGCGGGGTCCACTGGTTGACGTGAATCATCGCCAAAAGCGAGTGAAATGCTCAAAAGCGCGGGTTCCAGCATTCATGACGTGTTACAATACATACATACATACATGGCAGGCACGGATACTTGAACTTGCACACGATGTAGATTAAACTTTTGCCGCTGAAGGCTTTTCCTCAGAGGAAAGAAAAATTATTTTTATGTGTGAGAAAAACTTTATTGCTCCATTTTAATAAAAAGAAAAAATCGTCCCCATTTGAAGTAAAAGCAACGAAAACGAGGTTTTGTGATTTATTTTACTGACATTTGTTCTGGTAGAACGACATCCAATTTATTAGCAGCAGATGATACAATTGTGGATTCTGGCTAGTGTTGCGAACTTTTCTGGAAAAAAATACCGGCCTTCTATATATTTATCTTTTTTCCCTATTGATAACATTGGGATCAACCATCATTTTTACCTGCCAGGTCGGTAAAATACTGGCCAGGTAGCAACCCTAATTCTGACAAATGTCCGTAACTGCTGTATTAATATTCCATAGACAGTCACTTTATTATTGGAGTAAAGCTACTCCAGTTGTTTATTGGGCCTCTGCTTACTTAAAATGCCAAGACCTAACTTCAGTTAAGGCCTTTTACTCGCCTAAGATTGTGTCATGTTATTCACATTGAACCGCACAGGGGATGGCACCTAGGTTGCCACCTTTTCTGGAAAAAAACAACAGCTTTCCTCTATATTTATCTTTTTTCCCAATTAATAGCATTGGGCTCAACCATCATTTTTAACGGCCAGGTGGCAACCCTGATGGCACCCCTTGCCCCATGTTAGTCACTGGAAAAAAAAAATCACATATGACCATTTTCCTGTGCTGGGTGCTTGCCGAAGTGATGAAAGAAAAGGTGTAATGAAATGTAATTCTCACATTGTTTCAGTAGAATCAGGAATAAACTGGGCACCAGTGGATCTTATGAACAGCAGATTTATTCACATCTTAATAAAGAATCACATATTGCCTTTTGTACACTGATGAAGAAATAAATCGATTGGCAGTTATAATATGGCAGATTCGGAGTACTCACGCCAATATCCAGTTAGGGTAGAAGATAGGTATAGTCCCACCAGGTAGAGCAGGGGTGTCCAAACTGTGGCCCGAGGGCCACATGCGGCCCAGGATGCATATGAATGCGGCTCAGTTTGGTCCCCGAGGAAACGTCATGTCGCAAAGGATATAGGAGGAGGGGGGACTCTGCCCATTGGCCAGTTAGTAATAATAATATAATAATAATTCTATTTAATATCCAGGTGTCCCATATTCCAGTGTATAGCTCCATCTGGTTATCCAAGTGGCATTGTAGTTATATTCTGTGTATTTCCTTTACTTTTACAAATCAAACATGTTTGTGTATTTCATGTGTGGCCCCAGACAATTTTTCTTTTTCCAATGTGGCCCTGCGAGCCAAAAGTTTGGACACCCCTGAGGTAGAGACACAAATTCAAAATAGATGCAAAGAAAATCACTGGCACACAAGGTAATGCTGGCAGGGTGAACCCAACCATGCATGCTTGATAAAGGGGTTTACCCAGAAACGTTGCATGCTACAATAAACTTTAAGCAAGGGTTCACCCTGTCAGCATTACCTTGTGTGCCAGCGATTTTCTTGGCATCAATTTGGAAGTGAGTTGGCAGATATCTCCATCACTGCGCACCAGGGAGTCTTTTTTCTAGGAGGGCCAGAGTGTGCGAGTGCATCCAGATACTTTTCTACAAATTCAAAATAGGCCCTGAACACACATAAAGGCTTCAAACAGGCCCCATAAAACAGTGACTGTCTATGGTGCCTGCAGCAGCCCCTCTGGCATTTTGCAGAATCTACAGATTGCCAGTGTGGGTCCCACCACTAGGTATGACACCTCAATGTACTGGATCCTCTCAGTTGAAACCTCACAGAGATAAAAACAATATTTGGGTACCTTTCCACTTTGGTCCCTACACTGGGTGGGTGAAGCCTGGGAATTCCTAAGCCCACTCTTGCTCTTATTGGTCCTTAGTATATAAGTAGTAGGCCTTGCATTTAGGGTTGCCACCTTTTCAATTGCAGCCTTTCACCGTCTAAAATTCTTTAAATTTCCATTAGGGGTTATAATATAACCATATTGTGTGTTACTTAACATTACAAAGGATAATATAACCATTATATTATCCTTTGTACTGTTAAGTGACACACAATATGTTAGATTAGAGTTTGCCATCTGCCCCCAATTGTGTGACACTTGACAGGACAAAAGATAACGTAACCCCTAATGTACATGTAAAGAATTCTAATGGTGTAATTACACTCTCAAGCCTGAAAAGCTAAAAAAAATCATACAAGTTGATAGCTAAACAGTGTGGAGCATCAACTCTAGGCGTACTTGTGTACACAGGGTTCCATTTGTGTATGATTATTCTGCAGCAACAAAAAGCAGATAAAAGGCACAAAGAATATATTGCGAGTAGGTCTTGAATGTAGGGTAATAAATAAAATGCTCACGTTTTGCCCGAATATAGTGAGCAATAGAAACCAATAAAATATTTTATTGGTTAAAACAATTTGCAACCTGAAAGACGGTTTTTTTTTCTTTCTCACCTAGTATGTTTCTATGAATTTGCATAAATAAGAAGAAAAAAAAATCACAGGAGACCAGTATTACCAGTATTTACCGCATTTTAAGGGTGAATACATGTTTGTTTTAAAACTAGACCTGAAATCTGGCAGAATGTATTATTCTTGATTTTCAAAAACTCTATATGTCCTCATTTTTAATATCTTAGACACCAGTTTTATCTGGCACAAGACACATTAGCCTTCTACACAGGAATAACCCTTGATGATAATGTTAGAACCAACTATCTGCATAATTATCATTAGTAAGCAGGCACCGCATCATGCAAGGCTTGTATGTCAGATTATGTTGTATTGAGACAAGTTTTTGCAGGATACAATGAAATTATCGGCTATCAAATCTGTTGTACAAAATAATAATTTCTATATCCAATATATATTGCAATATAAGTTTTTTTCCTCCTACAAGAAATTAATCAAAGAGGCATTTTCCACTAAAGATGAACAAGTACCTACTCCATGGGTAACTTGTGGAAAGACTGTGTCCCTTGTTAGAGATTCAGATGGGCAGCACTCCGATTAAAAAACACTTTTATTTTTCATATGCAGGTCTACAAAGCAGAGCAACGTTTCGAGCCTACCTGGCTCTTTGTCAAGCTTTGCAAAGAGCCATGTAGGCTCGAAACATTGCTCTGTCTTTGTTGCCCTGCATATGAAAAATAAAGGCGTTTTTTAATCGGTGTGCTGCCCATCTGAATCTCTAACAAGTGTTGTATACGTGTGGAAGGACACGAGGGAAAAGGGCAATAAAGTGAGTGCGACCTGAATTGACTACGAAAGACTGTGTCCCTACAAGATTCTACAACATATTTTGTCTCTTCCATCTGCCTTTCTCAGGTAATGTTGACTTTGTAACCCAACAGGAGTGAGCACCTGACCCATAAAATCATCAAGAAAGCACAACAGTTGAAATATGGTATTGAAAAGAAGGCCCGTGTTCTGAAGCCTGGGAGTGATCGCCCTTTTATTGCAATCTTCATGCAACAGTCCAAACACAGGTACAAGATAATACATTGATGGTCTATCTTCCCTAACTCAGGCCAACACAAATTTGTCTAGGACATGGAATACCTCTCTTAATGAATCTCCTATTTTATATCTCATTGCACTCTTCATAGTCCCTTATGACTGCACTATAAATTTTCTACAAGGAAATTGTGGGAGCCCTTAAAGGACAGTGGACTGGAGGAGGTGCTTTTTCCGTAAGGTATAGGAGGAATGTTTTTTGCCTTTTTTTGTTTTTGCTTCTCCTAATAATAATAGTTTGTGAATTATCCTATATTTTATTTTATGGATTGTTCCACCTGTCACTAAATTCATTCTCTTCTTGTCATTTAAACCAGCTGTGCACTTTCCTGGCACGTGATTGGAGAAAGCGTGTGGGATCTTCTTGATAATGAAGGTCTTTTCAGTATGGACAGACTCATGTAAGTGGCATTCTATCTATGACAGGGCAATATGGGAGCAGTGTGAGGGTTTGGAGTGTGATGTCATACTCCAACAGCAATCTTAATCAAGTTTGATCAAGTGTGATAGGGAACTTTTAGTTATACTACTGTTGATTATGAAGATGGAAATCCATACATTAAATAAATAGAGACATTGTCCCAGAAAAAACGCTGGCGTCTTTTCCTTTTTTCTGAGTGATAACCTGCAAAAGACCGTAAATTTTTTTTGGGTAACCAGGTTCACCCCTACATTTCCCAACATATGTGACTTAAACTATACAATGGGCTCATGTGTAGGGCATTATAACAACTCTATTTTATTTTATTAAGGTATCCTGGGCTTGTGTAGTGTAAAGTATTTGCTGCAACATATGCGTCCATTCAACATTCAACTTTTCACATATACGTCCATTCAACTTTCAACTTTTGCCGTATGCAAATTAGCCAATGCTAGTGCAACTTCACCAGCGTTCGGCGCCCTGGACGCAACTTCGAATCTTAGGGAATTAGCGTTGTCCTGGTGAATTTACGCCTGGCACAGTATTGCGATGGCTGCAAAGCCGTCGCTTGCGAATTTTCGCCGCTTAGGGAATTTGCCCCAACGACTTTATACACTTCAATTCCAAAGAGATCCGCACTCACAGATCTTTTTCAAATTAATAAAATATTTTATTACAGAGCTGCAGACTAACGGTTAGGCCTACACTAAGGCCTTCATCAAAGTGTCTTATTTAACAATAAGGATGCATTATATACATGAACTGACTGAAAAACCTCAATGACGATGTGGTATGGTAATTAGCAAAAACACGTAATTGCCTTCAAGGCATACCCCCATGCATACATCCTAAACCACTTATCATATAATGAACATTTTATATAATGATAACCCTTTATATACAAATCACTTTTAATTAGAATTAAAAACACATACAAAAACAAGACATATCGTATATATATTAAATAACAGATACTATGTTGCTTGAGCTACTTATGTGTCAATCTTTCAGGATGTATCAATTATCACATGGACATATTCCTCTCCTTCCTGTTTCAATTGACTGCCTCGTTTAATTTGATTGCCTTATCCCATAATTTGTGTATTGCATCCCCTTTAAACCCAACACTATATCGGCATGGCTTCTATCTCAGTAGCTCGTTCTCATCTCCCTTCTGAAACCATCCCCCTAAGGGCTCTTACTCATGAGCGTTTTTACCTGCGCTCCCCTGCGTTCCGTTTTTCGGCTTTCAGCCGCAGGGGAGCGCAGGAATAGACGCATTTCATTTTTTCAAATGGGGCTGTACTCACACAGGCGCATGAAGGCGCCGAACGCAGGTTGAGACGCAACATGCTGCATTTTTCCTGCGTTCGTCGCCTACATGTGCCTGTGTGAGTACAGCCCCATTTGAAAAAATGAAATGCGTCTATTCCTGTGCTCCCCTGCGGCTGAACGCCGAAAAACGGAACGCAGGGGAGTGCGGGTAAAAATGCTCATGAGTAAGAGCCCTAAAGGGTATCCAATAAGCAAATTATGGGATAAGGCAATCACAGTAAACGAGGCAGTCAATTGAAACAGGAAGGAGAGGAATATGTCCATGTGATAATATAAAGTCTTCATTATACGATAATGGGTTTTAGGATGTATGCATGGGGGTATGCTTTAAAGGCAATTACCTGGTTTTTCTAATTACCATACGGCATCGTCACTGGAATTTTCCCACCAGATCATGTGTTTAGTGCATCCTTACTATTGAATAAGACACTTTGAGAAAGACCTAAGGATAGGCCGAAATGTTAGTCTGTAGCTCTGTAATAAAATATTTTATCATTTGAAAAAGACCTGTGAGTGCGGATCTCTTTGGAATTGAAATATATATATATATATATATATATATATATATATATATATATAGTCAATTCAAAGCGGCCACACTCAAATCCTGACTTTTCTAGGTAAATATGGGTGCTGGATCAAAAGTAATATATAAATTTGTTCAAAAATCCGCACTACCACTTTTTTGTGAATCAAAGTAGTGTTACATGTCATTAATCCGACGTTTCGGCCCATCCTTGAAAAAGGCCCTAATGTAGGGCAAAATGTCGGATTAATGACATGTAACAAATAAACACTACTTTGATTTACAAAAAAGTGGTAGTGTGGATCTTTGAACAAATATATATATATCCACATTGCTGTGTTGCTGGTTCTCTAGAGCTGACCTGCTTAGATCACAGTTACAACTCATCCAAACTGTTCACTTTGTAGTATGGCATCCTTAAGGTGCCATACATGAAAAGATCTACTAAACAAGCTGATCTCTGACTTTTTTTGGCCAATCATGTGGTAGGCTAAATATTCCCGATCCCATCTGTGGACCCAGGACTAATAATTGGATTATCATAGGGGCCCATGCAACAAGCCTGTGAATGGGACAGATGCATAATCTGATGTAGTCCTTGTTCATTAGGATTATCTAACTTGCCCAATACATACAGTATGTGGTAAATTCCTGGCAAGATATCAGATGAGCAGTTGGATTTTTCCTGTAAATGGACCAATTATTTGCCAACTTGGTCTGGAGTGGGAAGGTAAGTAGCTAATATTGCCTATGTATGACCGGTTTCAGGAATTCACTGCATTCACCACAAACCACATTCAGACCCTCATTTGCCTTTTTCAGATTTGAGCAACACACAAGTTAATGTAAAGTATATATCAAAATGGGTTTGTTTCTGACAGCCGAACCCCGAATAACCATTGCTTTGAAGAAAGTCCCACAGAACTTTGGGATGGGGGGGGATGCCCTGGTAACAAAATGCTTGTATTTGAGCGTTCAGGACTGCAATTAATTTATATACCAAATAACATATAGCAAGTAGATAAAAATAAAAAAAGCTGGCACATAAGAAGGACTGATTGTAGAAGTAAAAAGGAAATATATCAATATGAGATATCATGAGTGTAAGAGAAGGAGATTAGGCTCAGATGTCTGCTTAAAAAATAAACGCTTTCACATGTGTTTTCTATATATAATATGTATTGGATGGCATATAAGTAAAGGAGTCTTTTATCAATCGATCCCATAATTTATTTGTATCTATCCGTCGCTTTGAATTGAGTCCAATAGAATTTAATCCGTTTGTTTGATCTGCTGCTTCTGATTTCAGAGGATTAAACTGAAATTATTTAAGTATCGGGGCTGCCTTTATCTATAAGTATGAAAAGTATCAGTAAGCAGGAGACAGAGGGCCTAAAGATTGTGAGCTCTTGACACATGATACTTCTATCTATTGCAATATTTGTCCTGTTTGTACTTTTCAGTATTGGAATAATGTACAGCACTGTAGATTCTAGTAGTGCCGTACAATACACACATAATACATCCATGCAAATGCAGTTTGACAAGTCTGGGTTAGAAAATGAATGTAATCTGTTGAATGTACAGCAGGGGGTGCACCTACACTCTACTTATGCATCAGCCAACATAGCGCATCAACCATGTGTGCCCCTAGCGTTATGCACAAAGTAAACTCTATTTTCGTTTGTCTCAGTCTGACCTCTGTTTTATAGCCTTTAACTTACATGCCGGGAAGTTTTATTAGTTCCAAGCTGAATACAAAAAAAGTTATATTTTTAGGATCACATGTCACTTTATCAATCATGTCTCTTTAGCAAAATAGAATTCTCCTTAATGGGATTTTTTTTCATCCTTAAAACCATTCTGTGCCTTTTATATGTAGCACTTAAGCTTTTGTGTTGCTTTCATTCCATCCTTCCAGTCTCCCCTCTTCCTGCAGGGTGCTATCATAAGAAATTAAAGTTACCTCTCTGTGTTTAGTGAACATGTGTTATGCACGTGTGCCGTGCAACAGAACAGAGGGCGCTCTGTCCCACTGCTCACATTTAAGGTTTGTGCGTTCATCTTGCATGTTTGTGAGTAAATACTAGGCAAGAATATTTCGTAAATGTGTGTCATTTAATGTTATTGTTGGTGTTTATGTGCCCAGATGTGTTGTTGTTTGGTGATCATGTGTTTGTATGATAATAAATGACTTTGCTATGCAAGTAATTATGTTTCTTTTGAACCATCTTTTTTCTGTTTGTTATTTATAAACCTCCATCATTATAGTGCAAATTCTACAAATGAGTGGCTTACAAACTATTTTGGTATTTAGACAAATCCCAGATTTGCAGAATCCTTAGTATTTAAAGGAACTAAATCCCCTTTAGGGGGAATGGGTCAAATCTAGTAACGCGAATCAATCTGTGAGACAAGAAAATGCTGAATACTGATTGGTTGCATATTAAACATTTAATAAAATTTATCTAGAACAGTTCTCAACGGAAGGCAACACATTTTTCTTTCCTGATGCGAACACTTTTTGGTGGCTAAAAAACACATACTGTAAGTCAGTAGTGTGTCTATATCTGGAAATAACTGTGTATGTGGTTGTTGAGGGAAGGAGAACAAACAGCAAACATTAACTAGGGGTCCCCACAACCCAAAACAGTTGACATGACTGAGCAATTGAATTCCAGCTGATATGTTCCTTGCTCCACATGAGTATGCTCCTGGTCAACAATCACTGCCAGGGAGCAGAGGACTGGAGGCCATGTGGCCAGTCATGGCAGATTTCTATCTTTCAGAGGAGCTCTACATTTTCAATATTGTCTTCCATACTGATGCTGATCCTCTGCTTTCTAGCAGTGGTCACTGACCAGGAGCAGGCACAAATGAAGCAAGGCTCAAATTCGCTTCAAGTTCCCATGTTTGATCACAGCCTTTCAAGGCTGATGATAAATTATTATTCCAATTTATGAAACCCCATAGATGAAACCATTGGGAGAAGTGGATACTGAATACAGAATTGTTTTTGACTTTATTGAAGTTGGTACCTTATTGCCCGTATCTAATTTTGTATTTAATATTTAGAATTTTGTGTGTGCTGGCTTATTCCTTAGGTTGAACAACTTGTATGACTACAGCATCGACTGTGCCATGAATTCTGGCCCCTACCCTTAACACCATTAAGATTACAGGATCACCCAGAAACCAAAAGGTGAGGCCCGGTTCTTGTCAAAGAGGTCGAGATTTTGCTTCACATTGCACAGAGCAGTTCATGTCCCTGGAATGAAATGACTTATGTCTACTTTATTTTCTGTTCCTTGTCATGAGAAGTGTGACAATATTTAGTGCTCAGTTTTTATCCCCCCACTGTGATTTTCCATGTATATATATATATATATATACTTGGAGACTTTCTTGCACTTTTCTACTTTCTTTGTATCTCCTCTCATGCCCAAAGCCTTCGCTTGAGACAAAGAAGCTACAGTATGTCTGTCCTCTTCCTGGAATGTAAATAGCAATATCCATTTTGGTTATATTACTATTTACTCTTCTGGTGTATGCACATTTTTTGCCCTAAGTTAGCGATGGCAACGTGCAGGTTTTCATGGTCTTCACATGTGGTCTTACTACCCAGAAGGGACGTAAGATTGGTGATTGCTCAATACATTACATTTTATTAAAATAAATATGCCTACAATACACATTCTTTTGTACAACTCTATAGAAACATGTGTGTAATTTATGGGCAGCATTGTGTGTCATATATCAGCAGAATAGTGTATCATGTATGGATAGAATAACAGATCATTCTACTGAGATTTAATATTACAGGAGGTGAATAAGCATATAAACAAATCTGTGGGGCTGCATGTGCAGAGAAAAGCCAATACAGGGATATGCCACAATCAAATGTTGTTATATTGGATTAACCTATGTGAAATAGCCCACAGATATCAATTTAATGTGAGAGCCCATGTCAGAAGCAAATGTCTCCATTGGAAGAAAAGCAGCCCACAGAACAGCATTATTAGAGCCCTGAACATCAGTAAGTGCTGGAGGCTGCTGGATTGGGTTTCTGCTAGGGCAATAGCAACTTGGTTCTGTTTGTTAAATGGAAGTTTGTTGTTTTAATGGTAGGGGAACACAATACAACTATTTACTGTATTTATTCCCAGGGGGTGGTAGCATGGGAGGAATGATGATACTTTGCACATAAGTACTTGCCAATTAGCCTGAAAGCTTGGCACTAGGGGTAATCTCGTCCTACATGTAGCTTTAATCCATAATTACAGGTCAACTTGCAGAACATTTTACTGATGTCAATGTGAAGTGATCTTTGGAGTGTAAGTCTGTGTTTTTATCATCATTAAATATATACGGGCCTTTGACTAATGTGTCACCCTCTTGGTATATGTTCCATTCTCTATATTCTCTGATGGCCCTTGACTTTAGAGCATAACTTTCCACAGTGAGGAAAATTTTTCCCTGGCAATCAATAGCAGCCGTTCCTGTAACTTACGTCTGTGTGTTTATTTCTGCTTGCTGAATAGAAGCCTTTATACTATAAAAGCATTCTTAGTCCGACAGCTGGGGGGGGGGGTGGTAATGAGGTTGACATCCAGCCCTATGCTTTTTAGTATCCATGTTGCATATATAGATATATATAAATATTTGCTGTGCACGTTGCAGGGTTGGCTGAGCATTGTGTTTGTCTTGCTTCCCCCAACCCACTTTCTTTTAACCTCCCCTTCCATCTAGTAGTGCTGTCTGCCTCACTCTGCACCCCTCTTATTCTCAAATTTCCCATATCCAGCCCACTATTCCATTCTAAATCTTTCCCTCCACTGACTGTCCTTCTTCTACATAAGGTTATTGCTTTCTCCCTTCCTGCCAATCAATGCCTCTATTTCACTGCTTTCATCCTCCCTCCGCTGTCCTTCTGTCCCCTATAGCCCTTTCCTGTGCTTTGCAGAACACACAGGAATTTGTTCCCCCCCCCATGTACAGATTCAGTCTCTTGACATCTTTATATGATCTTTCCCCAGAGCTTAAAATTAACTGGAATACATAAAACAGAGTCCATAGCTCTCTATGCCTTTGTATATATGTCTATTACCCCCGCCAACATTCCCCAGCATTTACACTGGATTCTTTTAATTGACAGTCGCAGACAGCTCAAAAATGTTAATAAAACGCAAAGAGCAGGTAAGATGGAAATACCAGACTTTGCCAATCATAATTCTCCTCCCAGAAGCCCCCTCCGTACAACCCCACTCATGGGCTGCAAAGAAACCACAGAAACATAATTACATTTATAAGATCTTGCACTATAGTGTGATCCAGCATACCCTGCTCCCTTCTCATAATACTAATTTCTAAGGCAAATTTTGCACAGCCCATCTTTAAACATATATATAATTTACAGAATCCGCGTGTTTATATAACACACCCTCATATACACTGTGTTTGACCAAGTTTCCTGCAAATTGATACATGTAGGGGCTCCTTGGGAAACACTAGGGTCAATTTCATTAGGAGCCAATTAACCTAACTGTCTGTTTTTGGTGTGGGGTGGAAAGCAGAGTAACCCTCACCCCTTGCTGCGACACCATGAACTTTGCAGATCACAGGTACAGTTTACAAAAACACAACATCTCCCTCCTCCTCACATTGGCTGCAGGGGAAACACTGCGCACCTGCACACATAACATAGTTCCACATCCCGTGACACACGCTCTGATGCTCAGCCAACATACTAATGGAAACCAGTGAGGCTAGGAGAAATTTATGGCTCCCAGAACACAACTCACCTCCATTCTCACTCTCACTTCCTATGCTCCAAAAACCCCCTCCTCCTTCCCTACCCGACTCATTCCGTCTGTCTCTAACTCCGTGTTATTTGCCTTCTCTTTGCTCCACTTTGTTACTCTCTACTCCACTCTCTTCAGCATCTTGCTTTCCTTGACTTCCAGTTCCTTTTTCTCATTCAGAAACCTTAGCTACCCTTTCTCTGTCTTGCTCTATACATATCCCAGTTTCCCCTTCCATAACTGCAAAACCATTCCAGTCTAATACCAAATATAATCTTTATGTTCATCATCACATCCAGCGTAAATGAGCAAAATGCACCAACCAACAAGGGTTGTTAACCCTGCATCTCTCCAGTTGTTTTAATGGCTTAATATTTGCCCTGACTCAAGTTCATTTTCCACAGACACAGACAAAAAAATGCACCAAAATACTTCATAGACTGTATTATACAGCAGAACTTTATATTGAAGGTAGTGTCTAAAGAGCAAGAACAGCCCAGAAATTAGACTTAGACCTATGGCATAGGGTGCAGCTTCATGTGGCCATGAACCTTATGGCTTTTAAAGGCAGGTCCGAAACTAGGGGTAAGCAGAAGACGCACCTATCTAGGGCACAATAATGGGGGAGTGGGATGCTGGGTAGCTACCTTTTGAAGTGTCTTCTGTCTGCTCTCTTGCTCCTGCTGTGACTTCACCCCTTGTAACCACACATTCCCGTGACGTCATGCGCACACTCGTTCACAAAAGGGGCGAGCTGGCCAGCCGGGTTGCCTAGGGTGCCCAATTGGCTTGGCCCGCCTCTGCCTAAAGGAGAAGAAAATGTATAATCACTGGGGGGGGGCAAAATCTTATGTATCCACCAGTGACCCCATGCCGGTGCTCTTGTTCCCTGAAAACTGAGTAGGCCCAGAGTACTATTGTTGGAGTGCCAGGTCATCCTCTTCTACTCTCACAATCTTGTGTATGTTCCAATCTGCATATGCAGTGAATATAGAAGAAATGGAAGAGGTTTGTGATGCGGTGCTCCTACAGAATACCTCTGTGTGGGTGCTCTAAAAGGATTGCAGGTATTACTGATAAATTCTACTGTTGTCATCTTGCTCTTCTATTCTTGCTAGGGGTCATTTACTTACAGCACCAAATTTTGGGGAATCTTGAGCACAATCACCATGTTTTTCACCCACGTCACATTTTTTCCAGTGTAATTGTGGTTACATGGGACGATGCACACGAGTGCACGGTAAAAACGAAATATTCAGTTTCCAAAAACAATTGTAATAAAAACCCACAATTGTGAGTTTATTACTGGGGAAAAATCTATTTATTATTTTAATGCAGGTGCAGTGTGTTTAATGCACTTACAATGCCTTTGACATCCTTTTCCTATAACAATTATTACGCCCACCTTCACTGGGCAGACACATTAGTGCATATATAAGTGTGGAAGTGTCGTTTTGGAACAAATTGCTGGCAGTAAAGGGGTTAATTAGGAGCATTGATTTTGGCTAAGGATGCTGGGAAATGCAGTTTCGAAAACCAGAGAGCAGCAGGTTGGATACACTGACTTGAAGCTGAAGAATGTTTGTGTGTAGGTGCTCTGCTCACTGTCTGGGCACCCGGCCAAGCTGAGCGCGCTTGCCTTTATGCACACATTATTTTGATACATTATTGTGGGCCCAGTGCCAAGTTACTGGGACAATCACCCTTCTCTTTCCTGGTCCATATGTATCCCAGCAGTAAAAAATGTGTGGTGTTACCCAGGTGATGTAATGTATGTATAATATGTATCTGCCTTCCTGTCTGTAAGGTGCTCCGTGCACAATAACCTGACACCCTGCTGCCCACCAGCTCCATGACTCTGCTGAGGTTTTCATGGACCTATAAGGACTCTTTGTCTGAATGCACTTGTACTCACAATTACTCAATGCCCTGTGCTCTGTCCAACTGCAATCTAACTGGCACTGTCTTTATTCATCACTATAAACATATATATTAGGGTCTGCCGAGCTTACCAACTGCACTGTAATTCAGAAATTCCAGGGTCAGACTGGGCCAACCCAGGACCGCTGCCTGCCGGGGTGCTGTGGGGCCCTAACCCTATGAGTTTTTAGTAGCCTCAAGAGGGAGGAAGATATAAGTTTTGGGCAGGAGGTATGGGGTTCGGGCAATCGGTATTAACTGGGGCAGGTTGCAAAGGGGGGAAGTTTGTGTCGGTGGAGGGTCTTTGAGGTGGAGACCCCAGATCCCTAGTCCCAAACTGAGGAATGCCCCGAGCTCTGTGTATAAGACATTTGGGCATATCTTGTAACACCCCCTGGTGTGTATATACAATTAATATGCCCTTATGTTCTGTATAACAAAGATATGGACTCCTGCTTTGTATATTACACAGATGCACTCTCCCCTACTCTTTGTATAATACAGATACTCTACCCTTCTCTGTGTATAATAATACAGATACTCTCCCCTGCTCTGTGTATAATACAGATACTCTCCCCTGCTCTGTGTATAATACAGATACTCTCCCCTGCTCTGTGTATAATACAGATACTCTCCCCTTCTCTGTGTGTAATACAGATACTCTTCCCTGCTCTGTGTATAATACAGACACTCTCCCCTGATCTGTGTATAATACAGATACTCTCCCCTGCTCTGTGTACAATGCAGATACTTTCCCCTGCTTTGTGTATAATACAGATACTCTCCCCTACTCTTTGTATAATACAGATACTCACCCCTGCTCTGTGTATAATACAGATACTCTTCCCTGTTCTGTGTATAATACAGATACTCTCCCCTGCTCTGTGTATAATACAGATACTCTCCCCTGCTCTGTGTATAATACAGATACTCTCCCCTGCTCTGTGTTTAATACAGATACTCTCCCCTGCTCTGTGTATAATACAGATACTCTCCCCTGCTCTGCGTACAATACAGATACTCTTCCCTGCTCTGCGTATAATACTGATACTCTCCCCTGCTCTGTGTATAATACAGATAATTTTCCTTCTCTGTGAATAAAACAGATACTCTTCACTGCTCTGTGTATAATAAGGAAACCTTTCTCTGTATAATCAAGTTACTTACATCCCCAGCTCAGGGTATAAGGAAATGCGCTGCTTTGTCTGCAATACAGATGAATACACAGCTCTGTGTTTAATACACTTACATTCATGGTTTTATTTGGTGACATAAAACTTTCTGGTTGGACAGGAAATGATTTTCACTTTCTGTTCATTTTTTGAGGCAGAGCAGGGATTTAAAGATCTGAGAGGAATTTCTGACATGATGCAAGAAAGATGGAGCAAGGGAGAGCCAGGAGGGCAGGTGGAGGGAACGATAGGAATAGATCGAAAAAAGGAAAAGTGGGGAGAAAAATGGTATCACAAGAAAGAGAATGATTGAGTGTAATACCATTGTGTGTGGAATGTGCTGTAAGGTTTAGGTTTAGGGAAGCCACATTGTTATGAGGAAAATAAAGTAAATTCTTTAGGGGTTGATTATGAATGTACCCACAAGTAGGGTTGCCTGGCCAGTAAAAACGATGGTTGATCCCAATGTTATTGATATTGAAAAAAGATAAATATAAAGGCCGGTATTTTTTTTCCAGGAAAGGTGGCAACCCTACCCACAAGTGCAGATGCTGTAAAATTGGAAGCAATTTTAATGCAATTTTGGTGAATGAGGTGCAACTGCGCTTATTGAAGCCCGGGGACCTCCAGTCCAGAGTTACCTCCACCCAACACCTGGTGGTTGCTCCAGGGTTCCCACAGAGGTTGATGCCATAATGTGCCCAGGGTACGATCTTTGTAGGATTGTAGTCGGCCCTTTGCTTTTGACAATGTTTTTCAATGTCACTTCCTTTTTAGGAACCTCTGGCAAACTTTGTAGCCAACCTACATATTTGACTGTTTAAAGAAGAGCAGTAAATACAGTAGTTGTCCAGTGTCCAAAGAGCTAATTTATTAATGGATATAAAACTATCTACTCATGAAAATGTCCAACATGCCTGAGCAGTCAGTATGGCATTGCACACTCAACTGTGTATGTTCCTTTGCCTACAAACAGTGCCAACGTACCTCCTGAAACACCTGAAATTACCAGGATATTATAGGGATCATTTTGGTGTTCTTGCAGGCCACTTACACCTAAGTAATCTTTAAGTTCGAAACCTGTAGTTGGTTCTCCAGCTGTCCTAATAGGGTCAGACCACTACACTTGTAATGCCCTACTTTGCATGTACCCTTTTCATGTACATTACTGGTTGCGGGAGCATTACTTTTCCTATGTGTAACAAGGGGAGGACCAAGATACACCTGAAATTACCAGGATATTATAGGGATCATTTTTGGTGTTCTTGCAGGCCACTTCCACCTAAGTAATCTGTAAGTTTGAAACCTGCATAGGTTCTCTGGCTGTCCTAGTAGGGTCAGACCACTAGGCTAGTAATGCCCTAGTTTGCATGTACCATTTTCATGGACATTATTCGTTTCTGGAGCATTACTTTTCCCCTTGGTAAAAAAGGGCAGACCAAGATATTCTTGTTCCCCTGGCAGTCAGTATTTGAGAGATTAGCCAGCTTTCAGAATCCAAACCCAAAATGAATGTATTAATTCTAGTGTGGATAAAACGTTCTTTAGTCTTTGAGCTACTTTTCCCTGCTTAACATTAATTAGATGGTCTATAAAGTTTGAGGTGATTAGCACCTGAAATGTATAAATCCAAGAATAAATGCAAATAAAGCAAGACCTATTATACTGCTACAAGGAATATTTGGAAATTGTGTTTGCAATTTGTCCTTCAACATGCTCTCCTTATGACATTGCCTAATTATTCTTTTGTAGGAGATGTCCAGCATTTTGCCGTAAAGCTGTTTTTGGCCCATAATTCCCAACATGCTGGGAAAGATGCTGAATGGATGTCTAGCTTTGTAGCAACCTGCCACCTGCCAGTCATAATATAGGTTATGAGCAAAACCAGGCCTAGTGACAGTCATTGAAGCATAAAGCCCACTACAATTAAAAGCATATCAGATAATTCTTTATTGCTTTTTGTGCTTTTGGTTGCGGGGGGACCTCTAAATTCTAGGTATTTGCCCCCTGCACGAGAACTAAAACAGCTGCATAGAACATAGGACGGTGTTGAAAGATGAAAGGCAGGACAGCCATCAAGTGAAGTGTAGGCAAAAAAAGATTAATTTAGATTGGTTAGCTTTGCAGTAGATTGACAAGGAAAAAACGAGTAACTGATTTACTGCAAAATAAGCAATCATTTATAAGGAATAATTCAATGCTAGTTTTTTTTTTCATTGTATTTCCAATGGCAGTAAGCTAATAGAAATTGCTAACATAGTTTGAGACTATAGAAAGGCAAATAGGTTTGAAATCACAGAACTGGACTGTATGGCCAGACATTAGAGCTTGATAGGGAGAAGGAATACTAGTTATACTTTGGAATCAAGGGTTGTGCCAGTTATTGAATCCAGAGAAAGGTGGCAAAACTGGCTGAATTTACAGTATGGATTTTGCATATCTTTAACCTCTAAGGTCAATAGTCTACAAACCAAGGGGCAGGCTCTCTAATGGGGGCCAAAGGCAGTAGCTGAATAACCTAGCCCGAAGACCAATTAAGGTGATATCCGAGTGTCTTTTTTTCCTAGATATTATAACTATGGATGAAAGACTGATATTCAGCAACAAATCTTTAACCTTTGTCTACTGTCTACCTTACCACTTGTGAATCCCTGAGCTTGTCCAGATCCTAATCTGGTGGCTTGATTCTAGCCTGTCTGTAAGAACTTTATTTCTCCACTCATATGCTAAGACTGGGTCTTGCAACATACATGTATGGCAAAATACATGATGCCCCACAAGGGACACTGGAAATGTCTGGGGATCTTACATAGATTACTACACACGGACCCAGAGCCGGACTGGGAGCAAAAAGCAGCCCGGGCAAAAAACAAACAAAGCAGCCCACATGTAAACACACACACACAAACACACACACAAAGAGACACACAAACACGGAGAGACACACACACAGACACACAAACACAGAGACACACACAGAGACACACAGAGACACACAAACACAGAGAGACACACAAAAACAGAGACACACACACAGAGACACACACACAAAAAGACACACAAACAGAGAGACAAACACAGAGACACACACACAGAGACAGAGAGACACAAACACACACACAGAGACACACACACCCAGAGAAACACACAGACACACAAACACAGAGAGACACAGACACACAAAAAGACACAAACACAGAGAAACACACAGATACACAGAGAGACACACAAACAAAGAGAGACACACAAACACAGAGAGACACACACACACAAAAAGACACACAAACAGAGAGACAAACACAGAGACACACACACAGAGACACACACACAGAGACAGAGAGACACAAACACACACACAGAGACACACAGACACAGAGAAACACACAGGCACAGAAACACAGAGAAAGACACAGACACACAAACACAGAGAGACACAGACACACAAAAAGACAGACAAGCAAACAGAGAGACACACAGACACACACAGAGACAAACAGAGACAGAGAGACACAAACACACACACAGACACACAGACACACACAAACACAGAGAGACACAGAGACACACAAACACAGAGACACACACACACAAAAAGACGCCGCAAATCAGAAGCGGCCCATCTCAAAGGCAAATGGAGCGGCCCTTCGGGAAATTGCCCAAACTGACCTATGGTCAGTCCGGGCCCGCACGGACCTAGGTCTATTCGGTTATAGTTCATCGTAAGAACTTATCACAAAATTCACCAAACAATTCAGAGAATATAGGACAGCATACTGTATACCCCCAAACTGTAAAAAGTAAGAAGTTGCTGAGTTCCACCATAATAAAGAATGAGCCATGTACCTGGAGTCACCATAAGAAATCATGAGGCCTTGTGCTGTTTAGATACCAGGCCCACTGGGGGGCAGGATTACCAGCCAACTGCTGTATGGGACCCTTAGGCATGGGGCCTTGTAATTAGAATGGGGTCCCTATTTTGAAAAAAAAACAGACCTGATCACATTTGTTCTAATCTGGTCAAATCATACAATGATCAAAATTCCACCTGTTCTCTCAATGATGTCCAGAAATCGGTCTACTTTTTCTGTCTGGGCCCCCCATTGGGAAACAAGACCCCTTATAGGACTCCCAGCTGTCCCTATCCTCAGATGGTTACGCAAGTAACATTATTATGTACCATTTGTAAGCATATATTTTACAGCGTATTAATGGCTTTTGTGCATTACATGCCCTTCCAATACCCATTTACGCAGATGATGTATTCACTGTGGAAGATTTAGGTTAGGGAGTGGGTGGTTAGTCCACGTCATACATAGGTGTCACTCAGACAGGGGGCATCAGGCTAACCTTTTAAGGACTATAGCCAATTCATGAAAATGGCAAACGACATATAGTACAAGAGAGATCAAGTCTTGTTGACACCTTCATGAGAAGAAATATCCTATATCCTGAGAAAAGCATGGTCTGTTGGGCTGCCTGACTTCACTTAACTGTTTCTTTGGAAAAGGCTGTGCCTCCATGCACATGGCTCTGGTATTTTGCAAGCAGCTGTGGCCACCTTCAGTGGAAAAGGATATTTTTGTACAATGACCTGTATCTCTGTGCACGGCAACAGAGAATTGTGCCAATGGAAAGGTCAGTTTTAATTACTTTTCAGCCTTGCCCATCAGCATACCATCAAAGTGCATTTAAGCTAGAGTAAAAAATTATTTCTAACCCTGATTGTCTTAAGTACATTACACCCTATTATTTGTCATGGAGGTATGAATAAACCAAGCAAACTACACACTGACAGATTCCCTCACACACTGATGAAAATCCAACCAAACAGTTTACTATCAACTTCTCTTATAATATTTATTCTCTAACTCTGTGTTTCAGAATGCTGCCTGCCCTTTTGTAATTCCACTGCTAAATTTGTCATCCATGCCCTTATCTGATCCTGAATGGATTATTGCCATCTGCTTCTGACTGGCCTTCTTGAACCCATAATGTAGTCCACCTATAGATTCATCTGCGTTCATTTATAAAGGAAGCCACACATGATATTCATTCCCATTTGCTTTGCTTATGTTTCTAAATGCCTAGTATAAGTATGACTATCAAACATACACAAGCTTTGCTGCTCATTAGTAGGCACAGCCAATCAGGTGATGTAGGGGAACTTAATGCCAGTTTAAGCACTAAGGGGCCTATACGTGCTGCGTTTTGGGATGCACTGGGCCTACTATAGTGCTCTAGTCTCTGAGCCATCCAGTGGAACCTCTTTTCCACCTTTGCAAAAACTCTGAACAATAAAATCTGCATCAGCACCCATGTCTAAAAAATTTTGTGCGTGCTCTGGAATCACAAGTTGTGTGTGCAAATGAGTAAACAACTTATAGGGAATAGTGCTGGAATGTCCTAGAAGAGAAGTGCAGCCGTGAGTCTGCAATTTATAATCCATGTGCATAAAACTGATATTGTGGATCTCTGTGCTGTTGTGGTTCATTAGTTCATTGGGTGGTAGTTTAGGGTGCACAGATGCAATGAAATGATATAATACTGCATTATAGGTAAAATAATGATGGATTGTGTACCAACTGTGTGCAAATTTGGGAGCCCTATACTATTAATGCACTTGGCAGTCCGTTCATAAACTAGTAAATAATGTTAACTCAAGCCATACACAATGCCACAAATATGCCTGCAAATTTAATTTTGTTTTAAAACTGGTTGGTGTAAGCAAAATTCCTTTTCCTGCTTTATGTTGTCTTTTCCTTTAATTATTTTCATTCCATTCTGCACTTCTTTTCTGCGTTCATTCTTTCTCTCTTTCTCTTATTTCCCTCTCTTCTTTCTTTTTTTTCAACATCCCCCAACCCCCTGCTAGAGTATTGGGCTCAACGCTACCCCTTCTCATTCTTTCCCCCCCCACAATTCCTTTTCTGAGTGCGCCTCGGCATCTCCGTAAATTAAGTGAGATATTATAAAGATCTTTTGTTCTTCTGGTGACTGGGAGTGGTCCCGTGGGACTGAGGGGGGTAGGAAAGGAGAGGTGGCCCCTTCGGGGCTGGATAGCAGGTCTTTCTGTATATTTATCTATGTAGAGTATTGTAGTGTTCATTGACTTACAAACTGGTACAGCTGCAGGACACCTTCAGAATATAAATTGTGGGGCCCTGAAGCAATGTTGGGCCCACTTTCCAATTGCTAAACAATATTGCTGTTTTAGGATCCAGTACAGTTGCTGTTCTCTGGTAATTTCTCTGCTGGCTATTACAATCACTGCCCTCCTCCATGCACATATTAGATTGTAGCAGTTTGTGTATACATGCCATGAAATAGTCTTATGGCAGGAAGGCTGCCTATTTTTCACATGTGCTGTGTATGCATTCCATGTGTTGAAGGAAAAGTAATCACAGCTGTGTCTTACATTGTACCTGTGCCTGTTTATGGGGCCACAGTGTGTGAGTCTCTTCAGCTAAAATTAAAAAGCTGGCTAATACTGACTGCCAGGGGAACAAGAATATCTTGGTCTGCCCCTTGTTACCCAGGGGAAAAGTAATGCTCCAGGAACGAGTAATGTCCATGAAAAGGGTACATGCAAACTAGGGCATTACTAGCCTAGTGGTCTGACCCTATTAGGACAGTCAGAGAACCTATGCAGGTTTCAAATTTACAGATTACTTAGGTGTAAGTGGACTGCAAGAACACTAAAAATGATCCCTATAACATCCTGGCAATTTCAGGTGTATCTTGGTTCTCCCCTTGTTACCCAGAGGAAAATGTAATTTGTGTCTAAAAATCACTCAACAGCGGTAGGATTACTAAGACGATATTACGTTCTCTGCTGTTACCGTTGTTCTTTCTGGTTCCCAAGAGACAGCAGAGGAGACAGGCATGGTAAAGTTAAAGAACCTTATGCAGATGAGAAAGGAATCATAGGGAAGGTTAAAGGTACAAGTTTAAACAGCAAGGGTAATTTGCAATGGTCATAACAACAAGTGCTAGAACACTATTAGGTGCAGAAATTGCACCCCCCTTAGTTGTTATACACTAACGGGCAAATTCACTAATATTCGTAGTTGTGCCAGGTGTAACATCGCCGCACTTCGCCAGGCGTAGTTTCGCCAGCGCTTCGCAAATTCACTAAAATCCGAAGTTGCACTCAGGGGTAGCATAAGGTTGCGAAGTTGCGCTATCGTTGATTCGCTAAGCGAAGCGAAGTTACGCTAGCGATGGTTAATTTGCATACATCGCCAAATTCACATTTCAATGGAGGAATATGTAGCAGCACTACAAATGCCTGGGAAACCTTCAAAACATCAAATAAAATTTTTATTTTGCCCTACACATGTGCCCACTGTATAGTTAAGTTGCCATGAGTTAGGAAATGTAGGGGGGAAGGAGGGGAGCCCCAACAATTTTTTCGATCTTTTTCAGCCTATCACCCATAATATAGAAAAAACGCCAGCGTTTTTTGGGACTTTTTTTGAAGAAATCCCTATCTACTCTATTGCGCTTCGCCTGGTCTGAGCAAGTCTAGCGTAAAAAGTAGCGTTCAGAACAATGCGCGCGTTAGTGAATTTGCGTAGTTACGTCCGTTGCTCAATTCGCCAGGTGTAAGGGTGCGAAGTTACACTAGCGAAGTTACGCCAGCGTCCGTTAGTGAATTTGCGAAGTAACGAAAATGGCCAACGCTAGCGAATTGACGAATAGTGAATTTGCCCCTAAGCACTTAGATTCAGGGCCTTCCTCCTCATGCAAGATTACTAAGCAAGGTTACATAATAATATATGATTATTAATTCACAGGCATAGCTTTATAAGGGGCAGTTCATTTCAGATAAATGTAATTGTTTTTAATGCTGAAGTAAGTAGGAAGTAGTATATGTGATCTACTTGGTTACTAAGCTTTTAAACTGAAAGCTGCTATATGCTTTTCACTTACTAAGTTAGCAATACTTACTAAGTATTGCTAAATGGTCTGGATGGGAACTAGTTAAACCTATATGGACTTCTGACCTATTAACAGTAACTTAAACGGCAAAGAAAGCTGGATGTAAAGAAGTGAAATAATGCACTTTATGTTTTAGTTGCACTGTAGCCTTATGAGCATGCAGCTTTGTGCTGAAGCATTCCATAATCAATGTGATGTTGACCCCAATGTACATTTTTGTACCTTCTGAAGTGTCTTGTTTATTGTCTATATAAAATACACTAAGGTATGTTGGTCTTGGTAATGCTATTTTCACATGGATAGGAAACTGTCTGAAGGATCATGTAAATAGTGGGGTTGCCAGTGATGCATTCCCTACCTGGAGTAGCGGTTCTTAGTGGGGTCCCACAGGCTTCTGTATTGAATCTACTGTTGACACAAAGCTATGCAGATCAACTAATTCCATTCTGGATATGGCACCCTTGCAGGGGGAACTGAAAATTTGGGTCTAATTGGTAGGTGAGATTTATTGTTGATAAGTGTAAGGTTATGCATTTAGGATGTTACCTATAACCTTAATGGGACTTAGACAAAACCAGCTGTACATTTGGATTATAACCTTAGCTAAACATTTCCAGTCAACAGCAAGAAGGGCCAGAAAGGTATCGTCCTGTATTAAACATTTATAGATTTAAGCAAGTAGAGGGTAATTCTTCCCCTTTACAAAGCACTGGTAAGTCCCCATCTAGAATATGCAGTGCAGTTTTGGTCTCCAGTGATTAAATGGGATATTACTAAATTCAAATAAAGCCTAAAGAAGATAAAAAGTATGCAAGGCCTCAGTTATGAGGAAAGCCTGGCCAAGTTGGTGTTGTTTACATGAAAGCAGGTTTAAAGGGGGATGTTATAACTATATATAAATATATAAGAGGACCATACAATACACTCTTTCGTGTTTTACACACCAGCAGGTCCTTCAAGCAGACATAAGGGCATCCATTCAGAATATAAGAAAGGAGGTTCCACCTAAAGGTGCAAAAAGGGCTATGTTATATGGAGAGCCGTGATGTTGTGGAATTCTCCCCTAAAGCGGTTGTACATTAGGTAGCTTCAAGAAAGGGTTGAATGACATTTTAGGAAGAGAAAAACATGTTTCTGTAATGAGTTCATCATAAAGTTGATCCTGGGCTGGTCCAATTGCCATCTTGGATTCAGGAACTTTTTCCCCATCTGAATTGGAGTGACTTCAGATTTTTTTTCTTCCTTTCTTAGGATGAACTTGCCAACAAAGTTGAACTGGATGGACGGGTCTTTTTTTCAACTTGCTCTATGATGTTACTGTGTTACAGTAGGGATGCTACAAATTACAGATCAACAGCAGCTGGATTTTGGAAGAATGGAGGATCCTTTAAGCCTATTATGATCCATTGTGCAGCTGCTTTACTTCTAAGTCGGCAGCTGGGGTGTAATAATGTTGGGTGCACTGACCTTTCAATATACTGTATATATATCTATCACATGCCCTAAAAAAAAACCCTAACTAAGAAAAGACACAAAATGAGCACTATAGTATCTTTACCTGCCAGGAAGTAAATCAGCAATGTTGGGATGCCCTTGGTGTAGCAGGTCTATCCTGACAACCCACCACTTAGCTGTGATGAGCCACTAAGACCTGAAAGCTGCCTTTGTACACAGCCCTCAGCTCTTATTTCCCTTTCTCTGAAACTCAACACATCCCAAGGATAATAAGATCCATTGTGAAATAGCCCAGTGGCATTCACCCATGGGGAAACATGGGAGCACTGCACTGGCATCCAAACGGCATAATTTCCCCATGTTTACTGCAAAAACACTTTCTACCGTTTGCAGTGAAACAAAGCTTTTTCGTTGTCCCCTTATTTTATTCATATGCTCCAGTCAATGAAGTTATAGTAACCAAGGCTTTGACTTGATTGTAAAATTATGAAGACAATGGTCTTATTTACAGTTGCAGTACTAGGTACATAATTGTGCTAATTCAGCTAATGGCTTTACCCCACCAGTGTTCCTTGATACTTGTGTTTTGTGCCAAAGTGCAGTAAAATGCCAGTTGCACTTGCTTATGAGAACTGGGTGCAATGAGCAGTCCACTCTGGTACAAGGGTGCTTGGTATCGGATACCTGCCTCAATCAGTTTGTAATTCCAGGGTTCCTTAAGTGTGTTGTGTCAATAGGCCTTCCTAGATGTGCCAGCTGAATCATGCGCAGATGTCATAATTGACTCCCCAATCACTGGCACACTCACCTCAACACTGCCATCACTTGCACCAAATCAGCCATACAGGCACAACTTCTGAACTGATACAAGTTCATTTGTGCACAATTTGTCATGCAAAACATGCTGGAATTTGGGGTAAAGACAGCATTTTGGGTGCAAAAACAGTGATTTTTTTCACAAGAAACCAGTATAATAATTTGCCAGTATAATAATGTGTCTATCTTCACAAAAGAATTCAGTACCACACCATTTAGCATCATCACAATCATCATTTATGTATAAAGTGCCAGCAAGTTACACAGCACTTTACATGAATTTATAATGAACAGAGGTCTTACGATAGTTTAACAAGGTTTAACAAGGGTTCCAGTGAAAAAATAGGATCAGCGGGCCCTACTCACAAGAGCTTACAATCTAAAGGCCAGTGAGATTTTATGGCCTCCTCTGGAAATTCATGGCCAGTCAGACAGTAGGTTACCAACTGCATGAATTTATTGTAATGTGGGTTTATATTTTAAATTTATATTTTAAAGGAGAACTAAAGCCTAACTAAAGAAGTAGCTAGAAATGTTGTACATTATGTTTTGGGTTTCTCTACCAGCCCAAGGCAACCATAGTCCTTTAGCAGTAAAGATTTGTGTCTCCAAAGATGTCCCAGTAGCTCCCCATCTTCTTTTCTGCTGATTCACTGCACGTGCTCTGTGCTGCTGTCACTTACTGAGCTTAGGGACCAACTCACAATATACAGTACACATACAATATAAGGCTGATATATAATTAATACAGATAATTACTACATGGCAGCACAGAAACCAGTGCAACTAGCATCAGAATTATCTGCCCTGTAGCATCAATTTATATGATAGACAAACCTGCTTGATAATCTGCAACAACCCCTAAGTTTAGCTTCTCAGAGCCCACTGAGCATGTGAGTGTCACAGACACTTTCCAAGATGGTGACCCTCTGCGACATGTTTGAAATCCTGGATCATCGCTGGAATTAACAAGCTGAAACTTTAGGTTGGTGCCCTATATTATATAAAATATGGCTGTAAAGGTACCTGTGCGGCGGGGTAGTCCGCCGCGCCATCGGCGGGGACGCCCGCCACACCTTCCTTCCTCTTAGCCTCGCCAGCGTGTTTTCGCTGGCGCCGGCTCCTCCATAGGGCGCGCGGCGCGCCTCCTTCCAGTTAAAGGCGCAGGCGCGCTGACGTCATACGTCAGCGCGCAAAGGCGCGAAATTCAATCTGTATAAAAGCCCATCATGTCCACAGCACCTTGCCCGTGATAGGATTTGTTCCTGGTGCTTCTGAGCTTAAGCTATTTTTGTCTGAACCTGTTTGTGATTCCTGTTGTGACCCCTGCCTGGATTTTGACTATTCTGGATCCTGACCCTTGATTGATTAACAACTACCTCTTTTGATTAACCCTTTGATTGACAACCCGGTTTGACCCTTGCCTGCCCGACAATTCTTGATATCTGCCTGCCTCGACCCAGCCTGTCTGACGATTCTCTTGCCTGCTCCATTTGTACCATGACCTTCGGCCCAAAAGACTATCTACCTGTCGTGCCCCTCTGCTAGCCAGAACATCTTGCCTTGTACCCCTCGTTAAGTCCAGGTGGCACCCAAGTAAGCTGAGGGCTCCTCCCAAAGCCCAACGGTGGTCACACTACTGGTGAAGCCGAGCCGAGACCAGGGTACTTGGCACCTGTTCTGGTATTGGGTGCCGGCCGTGACAATGGCATTTTTAAGGTTTAATTTTCCTTTAGTGGAGTAGACCCTTTGGGGTAAAATTGGCAGTTTTTTTTGTGACTATCATTTCTACACAACTCTATACAATCTACATTTCTGCTGTCCGTGTGCATGGCACCACATTGGTAGGGTAATGCAGTCCTGAAAATTTATCAAAGAGTGAAATTCCGCAGCTCTCAATTCATTTCTATGGGATTTTGAAAGGCGTATTTATCAATGGGTAAAAGTCAAAGTTCACCCGTTGATAAATACGCCTATAAAAATCCCCTAGAAATGAATGGAGAGTGGCAGAATTTAACTCTAGTGGCGGAACTTCACTATTAACTTCACTCTTTGATAAATATACCCCTATGAGAGTTTTGGAGACATCATGCATCTTCTGGAAAGGACCAGCAGTGAGCAGGTGCCAACCCCAGTCAAATGTATTCTACTGAAAGCCCTTGCATGGGTTAACACTCTTGTATATTCCTTTAAATGCTATTTATCACATGTTAAAAGTTACATTCGTATTTATGTCCCATGTTAACTAGGTTACCTATGTTTTGGATCTGATTTATTGAGTTCTTTGGTCTTTGGCTCTAATATTTAACAGATTTGGACTACATTTTAAAATATGCCAGTGTGACTGTAAGATGTGCCGGGAGATGCCCGCGATCTCTAACCTCCCTGGGCGTCTCCCCACGACTGCAGGTGCACACTTACAGGTTCATCACACTAGGGGCATTTCACGCTCACATTTTGATGCATAGCGCCATGACATCACGTTTCGACGCCAGATTCTAATTTTGCCACCAAATCCTCTTTAACAAGCCAATCCTCTATTTTGACAGTGCCCAAGATTCTGTTTACAGATCATACCGAACTGTCAATATTGTAATTGATTACTCTGGATTATTGACTCCTGCCTGTTTTTGACCTTGATTTCTGCCGTCTGCCCAGACCCTTTTGCCTGATTGACTAAGTTTTTTGCCTAATACTTGCCGGTACCTCATTTCGGTACCTAAAACGCACGTTTTCCTCTGTGGTTCCGAAAACCCGGGGCCCCAAAAGGGTGTTGGTGAACACCAGAAACCCTAGTGCGTCTGAGTGTACCCGCCGCCTCCTAAAGGTTCCTGATTGACGAGTACGTTACAGTGACTCCAGTGGTTTTAGAACATTAGTGGATATCACCATTGCTCACAAACACCTATCCAACAGGGTTCTTCTTGAACACAAGTCAACCCTGTTAACCAGATCCAGGCCAAGATGTACTGACACCCCAAGATACAGATGCCCACTTGTTTGCCACCAACGCCCTGCCCCTCACCCTAACTGTCCTTTAACTGTCTATAGGGCAATTAGGGTAAATTCGAAATTCCACTATATTGGGTGTGAATACTTTTTCTTCTCTAGATATTCTTGGAATTATGACTTAAGGGGACCAAATGTTGGACTTCCTGAAAGGGGGCTCAAACCAAAAATGTCTGAAGACCAATGCAATAAATGTGCTTATGCTTTCAAGCTAATATCATCAGCCTCTTGAAAGTGTTTCTGATTATTTTGTTCTGCATCTCTGGTATACTAAATACACAAGGGGTAAAATGTCCAAAATTTCCCCATGTGCCAGTGCCTTAAGCCACTGCTCTGAACTCTTTCTGTTTGTTACTCCTACATAGTACTTATGATCCTAAGAAGATGTTCCAATCCAGGGAAGATGTATGCAGCCAAATTTATTCCGGCTCTGGCTTCTGTGATTTTCCAACCTTACAGATGATTATTTAACCCATACATGCCTAGCTAAATCCCTGTTGCCACAAGAGCCCTGAACCTTTAAAGTGTGTAAGTTATGGAGTATTTCTGCTGCCGGATACTGTATTCAGCATTAGTACTATTTCCAGCTCGCTCTCTGTGCCAGAAATATGCAGCTAGTTAGAGGTGTTCCTGCTGCCGCTGTGTAAAAATTTCACCTCGTTCCCAGCTGCTGCAGGATTGGGGAGGGGGGGGAGAGTAGAGAGGTGCTGGCCGTATTGGGGGGAGGGTTGGGGAATTGTGGTTGGAATTTCTTTCCCCAAATAATGTGGAAAATGTAAAATCCCAGCTATAAACCCCAGAGATGAGGGGAGAGAGGGGGAACTTAACCCCTGAAGAATACTTTTTGCCTGCACTCTAAGGTTTAAGTATAAGTCTTGGGTAGAGTAACTATAAAAACTGCTCTGTATTCAGTATGTCTCGTGTTTCACCATGCACACTGTTTCCTATTGTAATTGCTTCAAGGACAGTAGAGCTCAGTGATCAAGGTGAATATTTAATAGTTTTTTACACAAATCTGCTACTCTTGGTCCATACATAGACCTGGAGGAAAAAACCTACTGGCACATAGCTTCTGCCTATATATATCAGTTTATGGCATATGAACTACTATCTGGTTATGAACTGTAAAGAAGGACTAATTTGCTAACATGGATATTATTATAAGCTCTTTTGAGCAAGGCCCTCTTCATGTTTTGTATCAGTTATGGTAACTATGTAATTCTATATGTTCTTTGTATAAACCCATTTATTGTACGGAATATGTGGGACAAACAGCATAGGTGCCTACAAATCGTTTGATCATTAGGCCATCGGCATTATATTGCCCAGATTAGAACATGCTGGCCATATCAGTATGATATCAGAGCAATGTATCCCAGCACAAGGTGGCCATATAGGGCAAAGGTCCATATCATGGCATATATTTAGCTGTAGAGCCAGCATAACTTGTAGTAGACTGAGCAAAACTAAGTGCTGATTTGGCACCAATGATAATTAATCAGACCCCCTTCCCTCCAGCTTTTTCCATATAAAAGTTAAAAAATGCTCAGCGAAAGCTATGTAAGATGAGGGCCACACAGGCTGTGGCTCTTGAGAAAAAGCTATGCCATCCAGGTTGGATATACTCCGAGTAAGCTTTAGAAGATAGGGACTATATGAGATGTGGACCACACAGTGTGGAACTCCTCAGAGCAAGTTATGTGAGATAGGACAACATAGGAACATAGTAAGTTAGGTTGAAAAAAGACACATGTTCATCAAGTTCAACCTTTTAACTTTTTTGAAGCCTCTCCAGCGTGAACATCCCCAATTTGGCCAGTCTTTCCTCATAGCTAAGATTTCTCATACCTGTTATCAGCCCTTCTCTATACCCTCTCTAATTCAATAATGTCCTGTTTGAGTGATGTAGACCAGAACTGTACGGCATATTCTAGATGGCCATTTATAGAGCCTTTATAGAATGACCGCTTCCTGCCTTGAATCAATGCCCCTTTTAATACAGCTCAAGACCTTATTTGCCCTTGATACTGCTGACTGGCATTGCTTGCTACAGACAAGTTTATCATCTACATTGACTCCAAGGTCCTTTTCCATAATAGATTTGCCTAGTGCAGTCCCATTAAGTGGCTTGGATATTTTTACATCCCAGGTTGCCAGTTTGTCAAGATCCTGCTGCAAGGATGCCACATGCTGGATGGAATTTATTGGGCTGGAAAGTTTTGTGTCATCTGCAAACACTGATACATTGCTTACAAAACCCTCCCATAAGTCATTAATGAACAAGTTAAATAAAAGTGGACCCAATACCGAGCCCTGAGGGACCCCACTAAGAACCTTACTCCAAGTAGAGATTGTGCCATTAACAACCACCCTCTGTTCCCAATCCTGTAGCCAGTTTCCTATCCATGTGCAAACGACTTCAAGCCCAACAGACCTTAGTTTAGAAAGCAGTTGTTTGTGGGGCATGGTATCAAACTCTTTGGCAAAGCAAAATAGATCACATCTACTGCCCCCTCCCCACTCTTACTTACCTTATCATAAAAAGCAATCAAATTTGTCTGACATGACCTATCCTTCATAAAGTCAACTACAAGAGGTCCTCTGCACTCAACCTATTATCAATATATTTAAGACAGCGACATTTTGTGCATACTGCTACTAAAAAATGCCTTACCCTTTAAACAACACAGGGATTGTTTGTCCATATATTGCAATATGTTTAAACTGGCCAACTACGTCAAAGTCATCCCACATCTGGCCAGTCCTACGCTTAATTTTCATCTGATTCATTAAGAATTCAATTGCTTAATTATACATTTTACAAAGGGACTAAGTTTTACCTGCAACTTACTAGCTGCTTTCAAAGTAAAACTCCCAAACTTGGCTGCCCTTTTATTAGACACCAGTGGGATCACCTGACTATAGCTGGGAAGGGTGGGAGCTATCCTTCATAAAACCATGCTGATTGATTCTCATAATGCCATTCACTAGGACAAAATTTTGAATGTGATCCCTTAACAAGCCTTCAAATAATTTGCCCATCACAGATATCAAACTTACTGGCCTATAGTTGCCAGGTTGAGATCGTAATCCCTTTTTAAATTTAGGAATGACATCAGCTTTTCTCCAATCCATAGGTACCATACCAGATGAAAAGCGAATCTGAGAAAATCAGAAATAGGGGCTGGTCTAAAACTGAACTACCGTAAGCTCTCTTAGAACCCAGGGGGGAAGCCATCAGGCCCTGCAGCCTTGTTTACATAAATTTTTATTAAAGCTTTATGAATCATATCCTGAGTCAGCCACTTACTGGACTGAGCTGAGCCATCAGTGCAGCTATGAAGTGAGCCTGTGAACTCAGACTCCTGTATTGTATACACTGAAGAAAAGAACTGATTTAGCACATTTGCCTTTTCTGTATCTGTTACCATACTGGTACCATTATTTAATGGAGCAACACTCTCAACCTGCATCTTTTTATTATTAATATATTTAAAAAAAACTTTTTGGGGTTAGTATTAGCCTCTGCTGCAATGCACTCTCCATTTCCTTTCTTTGCCTTCCGTATTGCTGATTTACAACATTTATTATAGGGTTTATATTCATTGAATGCAACTTCTGTCCTAACAGACTTGTAGTTTTTAAATGCCGTTCTCTTCTTTCCTATTAACTTCTTTCCTTCTATATTAAGCCACATGGGCTGTAACCAGTGGCTCACAAACAACATGGTGGATGTTGCTCCCAGTGGCCCTTAAAGCAGGTGCTTATTTATTAATTCCTGGACTGAAGGACAAAAAACTTGTACCGCCAAACAGAACCTTCTGTAGGCTGTCAGTCTACCAGTAATTAAGCACAGCCTTTTTGGCACCCCCAGGAACATTCTGCATGCTTGTACTGCTCTACAACTTTTTGACATTTGAATGGGGCTCATGGGTAAATAAGATTGGGGACCCCTGCCTTAGAGCAAGCTATGTTAAATAGGGCCACACAGGCTGGAGCTCATCAGAGCACACTACACTAAACACTATAACGGTAAAGAGGTTCAGTTATGATGTCTGTGATGCAAACAAATTAATGTTTACATGTGACATTGTCACCCATGGATGACATTCTAAAGTCTATTGTGAACAAACATGAAGCACTTTCTGCAAAACCTCCCCCATTTATACTACTCCACCTCCCTCAGGGATGAAACAAGAGCATATTTGTGTGTGGGGGTGCCTGTACATCCAGTGGCCACATCCGCCATGAATATTCTATAAGAGTCTAAGCATTAAAAAGTCCCAAACCTCCCCCACCATTTACTTCACTGTATAAGATGACACCACGGAGGAGATGTAAATTTCAAATTAACCCCAAACCTTACAAACAGTGTTTAAATAAATATATATTGATACTGAGACACAATATTATAGTCAAGCAGACAAGCATAAACGAAAGGCTGAGCACCCCAAGTCTACCTTTATTGTTTATAAGTGCAAAATCTGCTGTGTATGCACCTGGTGTTATCTTTACACTTATAAAATCTTGTGCTTCACACTTCTGTTTTTTTATTAAAGCTATTGAAAGCAGTATCTGCCTGTCCCTTTGCTATTGCCCGCACTGCTGGTTATGAGTGCAAGAACCATTAAAATAATTTAGCAGTAGCCAGATTTCCTCCAGTCAGTCCCACAATACCTTGCACAGTTCTAGGATTCTCCTACTCTACTGGTCTGGCAATCACAGAGCATTGCTTTCAATAATCATTACATTTAAAAATACTTATAGTCACATGTAAATGAGTTTGAAAAAAGATACACATCTTTTGCCAAAGGGAAAAAGTCCCATCCAGAGTTCATCCACAAAAAAAGGTACATTATTCCCCATTCATGACAGTTCCACATACCACTACAATTAAACATAATGAAATTGTTTTAATTGCTTTACAATTTGTCTTAAATAGAGAACACGATGGGTGAAGCACAGCAGAGGGAGAGCATTTTTTAAAAGAAACTTGATAATCGTTTGTTTTACTGGTACATGTATGGGATCTGGAGTGTTTGACTGTTACCATTGAGTACAAGATACTGTTTTATTATTACAGTGAAAAAAACAAGTTAAAAAGTTATCTTCCAAGTATCATGCAGATGGCATTAAGTGTTACGAGTAGGAAAAAATGGCTTCCCAAGTGAAACACAAGCAACTATAGTGCATGTTCAGTTATGGACCTACCCAGCATAGGGTTGCCACTTTTACTGACAGTACTAGATGGATTATAGTGGGGTATTATCATTGAGACATCATGCGTTATCTATCTGCATGATGTATTAGCTTAACATTGATTATTCTGCAGTGGTTTTTAGTCATTCATGGTGACAGTAACATCACAGTGATGACTGCCTCCTTGCCTTACTTGACCCTAGTAATATGCAGGCCTGGTTTTGTGGCAAGGCGCGGCCCTAGGGCAGCAAGATTTTAGGGGTGGTATGCCGCCCGGCTATATTATCGGAAGCACTGGGGGATGCACTACTACGCACCGAATCACCAGTGCTACGGGCGCTTGTGAGGGGGGTCCTCTGGTCTAGCCGTGGCTCAAGTAGAAATTTGGGCCTGGTAATAAGACCCCAAGACAAAGTGCACCGATGTCTAAGAATAGGGTTTCCACCCACACCCCTGCAGCATTTTAGTTAATCAGGAATTAACTGGCTACATCACAATGAGTTTGCACTTTGTACAGTGATGGAGAGAGTTAGTTACTTATGTTGGGCCCTAGACTTTCCCATTCAGGAACTCAAAATTGGCACAGAGTGAAAAAAGAATCACAAAAATCACATATTACAGGTAAACAGGCTTGCAGTGTACTAGTAAGCAACCATCAGTAAATGATAGAAGTAATTGCAAAGCTGTAGTACAAAACCAGCATTTCAAGGTCCAGAGCTTGCAATTCATAAACCCCTCAGTGACCCCTCCATGCACTGCCAACACTCTCACACCCTTACTGGCACCGTGTATGTAAACCCACAGGTTTCCGCTCTTCCTGTCAAAGTTGGAGCTACTTTCCCAGTGTAACGTGATTCATCTCAGTTCATGGTGATGGCGTCCTGCCATGCTGTACTCATTCCCTATGCCAGTCACAGTTAGTCACTGGCACTGCCCCTAAACTAGCTCAGTGGGGCTGTTTTGCTATGTCCTGGTTGTTGTGTACGATTACACTATCATCCATATACAATAACTGGCATATCCTTGAGCCACACCAGCAATTTATCTACCTACAGTATATGCAAATACCCAATATGTTTTCAGCCCTGAGAAAACTTGCCAGTTTTTCATCTGTCATAGTAAAAACAATCATTCATCCCTAGCCTGGAGCATCAGCTTGAAATAGTAGAAAACTACTATTGGTTTTTCATCTGCCAATGGCTACTATACCACAAGTGGCGATCATGTAATAAAATGTGCAAAGTTCATTACATACCCAGTCACCTGTAGCAACCAGTAGTCAGTAGGTAGCATTCAGTCACCACCTATGTAAATACAGGCATCTTACTGTGCTATGGGTTACTGCACTTGGGCAAACATTGAGCCTTTTATTTATAGGGGAAGGTGTTTTCATCACTGTTTTTATGACTGCAAAAAGGCTTCAACCATTTGCCCCAAAGATTTATGATTGTGCAGTTTCAGGTACCAGGAGGTAGCTGTGGTTCTTCCCTGTGCCAGTCCATAAAAACAGAGAGCCTCTATTTTTGATATGTCAAGATCTCAAACTCAATGGAAGATATTAAAGGGTATTTTGCTTTTTATAAGTGTGATAATACACTGCACTGTAAACAACTGTCTGACTATTGTGACTATCATGGCTCTATGTTGAATGCACCTTTCTCCTTCATTAGCACATCCTTAGACTTCATTGCCTTCAGATGGTAAAAAAAAATTCTAACTTGGTGCCATACTATTAGTTCAGGAGCAGCTAAACAGTAACAGGCATAATGGAAGATGTCAGTGTGCTCCCCTTCGTCTGTCTCTTGGGTATAAATGTCAGTCTGCAAACAAAAGCTTAAGGGACAAAAATAACATCCGCGAGCTGGATGGCAGGATAAAGCTTAAGCTTTACATACATAGATGGTCCCACAGGCGAAGGTCTGTCTGTGAAACTGAACAAACATGCCAATCGCTCTATAACACAACAGGTTATCTGCATTTAGATAGACAGAATCATTTTTGATATTTATGTATATTATTTTCTATGTGTAGTATCACTATAATAAGAGTTAACAAGAGCTATGAATTATCTGTAAAAAGTATACTATTTATAACTGCCACTTGACCGATGGCTAGCCTTTATATGCAATAAACCAAATTATCACGTAAAGCATAAATCTACCGAATCATTAGCATAAGCTTACCGCTTTCCCAGTTGGGTCCGGGTGCTCATGCCCCAGACCTTCAGCATTAGGGAGTTATTCACAACAAAACAGCATTAGGCAGGCACCAATCCGGAACATCCAACAAAAGTAGAATCCAAGAGCCAAAAATTGATTATAAAAAAATATATCTAAAAGGATGGGGACACTTAGTCATAGGCTTTTTTCACATTATATATCATTCAATACGGCTATGGCACATTTTAAGATTACTACAGTGGGCATGAAATGCTTTCCCATCGGCATTACTGTAAATCGCCAGTGTTATACACGTTACCTGTGCTTTGCATAGTAGCCTGAAGTTGCAGAAGCTACTGTGCGGAGCATATACTTTCTTATTGGCAATTTATATTAATGCTGGCGGAAAGAAATGTTCAGATTTACTGCAGCCGACTAATCTCCAATTGTGCCACCACCATTATAATAAATGGTTAATATAAATTAGCCTGCAGCAGTGTGCGTTTATATGGTTACATAACTCCTCAGTTAATCCGAATAACCTTATAATTGACAGTAGGGGTTACATTATCCCTTTTTAAACACAATTAATACTCAGAGTTACCTGTATAACTTAGCCTTGTGCCTTTATATGGTCACATAACTCATCAGTTACTTCTAATATCCTTATCATTTACTGTAGGGGTATATTATCCCTTGTAATACATTTATACTCAGAGTTACCTTTTTAATTCAGCCTGCAGCCTTGTGCCTTTAAATGATCACAGAACTCCTCGGTTACTTCAATATATATAACTTTATAATTTGCAGTAGGAAGTTACATTATCCCTTTTAATACACAATTAATACTCAGAGATGCCTTTTGCCTTTATATGGTCACAGAACCCCTCAGTGAGTTCTAATAGCCTTAGCCCTGTATAAAGGCATTATGCTTTTATGAAGTCACAACACTCTTCAGCTACTTGTAATAGCCTCATAGTTACAGTAGGGGGTACATTACCCCTTATAATACATGAGTGATACTCAGAGATACCTGTTGAACCCAACCTGCAGCCTTGTGCCTTTATTTGGTCATAAAACTCCCTCAGTGACTTCAAATATCTTTATAAATTACAGGACGCGGCAAAACAACAAAAATTGCAACTTGCAGCACTTCATGTTAAGGGCTCTTACACAGAATCACTTAAGTTTCCCCACTGGCATTTGGCATGTTAGTCAGTGGAGAGGAAACTAGGGAAGCTTTGTTGCCGGCTGTAGATGAGATAAATCACTGGTGGCAACACATACTGTGTGCCATTATGCTAAGTGTAGAAACCTTCTAGTCTAAACTCCACGGGAGATTCTGATTTTTGGGTCAGATCTGATCTTGCCATGCAACACTGCCCAACAGCACAAGATTTTGCTACGAACGCCGATCCCCCACAACTGTAATGTAATGTTGGATCAGATAAAGTCTGATGGAGTCTGTTGTTCATGTGTTTACATCTGACAGTCAGTGTATTACAACGAGAAAAAAAATCTTTCAACAGCATCAATTTTTATCTTTTTCTGATGAAGACTCAACATGCTGCGTTCCCATCCGAAAGGTGTGTTGTGTCGAATGGCAAATGTTTCATGTAGTTTACCCGTCAGATTTTTGTTACAGTCCTGTATTATTGTAACCCATGCAATCACATATGAATGCATTTTGTCAATCTGACACCACCCTACAGAATCTTTCATTAAATTAAGCCCTCTAACTGACTGCAACAAGTTGCCGCCATTAGCAACATCTCCAATGGCACTCACACCTTTTTGAACTTTCAGACATTTACTTTCCGTCAGTGCCAAAATGACTGTGTGATTTTGCACTATAAATAGAAGCTTTTTTCACACCTCTATGCAGTTTGTCGTTACTCAAGTGCTAACTCCATTCAATCCAAACATAGCAAATGGATGCAGAAAACTTTAAAAATTTCTTTATGTCGCTTCCTGTAAATTACATTCTACAGAGCCGACTGGGGATAAATACTGCAGCAAAGTGACTGCAATAAGTTTAGGTTATGCACAGCATTAAGGGAGGAAACCACGTATATATATATATACACACACAAACTCCAACAGTTTAAGCACTCCCGCGCAGAGATATCTTTCAAACCCAGGTGCTAGTCCTTGCCATTAGTATACAAGTCCTCATAAGTAGGAATGCACACTGGGAATTTAGTAAAATCTTCACTTTTATTTAGTCAAATATTAAAAGAAAACAGGTCAACGTTTCGGTCCCCTGCTTGGACCTGTCTCAAGACTTCCCAGTGTGCATTCCTACTTCTGAGGACATATATATATATATATATATATATATATATATATATATATATATATATATATATATATATATATATATATATATATATATATATATATATATATATATATAGATATATATTTCTATTCTCTAAGGCAAAATGTGTGTGTGGTGCTATGCTGTGTTTCCAGCAGGGTGAACTACCACACTCACACAATGAGCAGCCTGAAGTCTATACAGCTAATTAATCACATAAGCACTAACCCAATTAGATCAACCGCTATAAGCAACTTATAGCAGAGGAATAATAAGAGTGCAGATAATGAAACAGTTATATTGTTTCTAATGGGAGCAGGACAGGGAGGAATGTGAAATATTATAGGAACTCAAATAACTACAGGGACCCGAAAGCCGCTCTCTTCCAGGGTGATGGGAAACACATTGTAGGGTGAAGCAAATGCATTTATAGAGGGTTATTAATATGCAAACCAGATATGTATCAATAACAAGAACATAGAGTAGCAAATGGAAATGGAAGAACCATGACAATGAGCAAAGTGAACGACACTGTGGGCCTGGGCAATGTTTAGGACACTAAATGGAAACTATACCCTGTTTATAATGAGTGTGTACCATAAACACTCCTGGACTGGTAATCTGTGGGTTCTGGTAAATGCCAGGGGGCTGCTGTAAAATGCCATAGACCAGGGGTCCCCAACCTTTTTTACTCGTGAGCCACATTTAAATGTAAAAAGACTTGGAGAGCAACACAAGCATGAAAAAGTCCATAGGGGTGCCAAAAAAGGGCTGTGATTTGCTGTTTGGTAGCCTCTATATGGACTGGTAGCCTACAGGAGACTCTGTTTGGCAGTACATCTGGTTTTTATGCAACCAAAACTTGCCTTCTAGCCAGGAATTCAAAAATAAGCACTTTGAGGCCACTGGGAGCAATATTCAAGGGGTTGGTGAGAAACATGTTGCTCACGAGCTACTGGTTGGGGATCACTACCATAGACAATAACTATTTAAAGTGCTGGTGGGGGCTGTTTGGGTCTCTGTTTTTTTGAAATGCCAGGGCCTATTTTTAAACCCAGTCCGTGCCTGGCCATGAATTCTGCATTCTTTAACGCATTATAATAAGATCAATTTATCACACACCATTGGGAATATGACATGAATGCTTTTGTGTAACCATCAGCATTTGTTAATTATAATTAATGGTTTCTGGTTTTTCAACTTTATCATATTATTTTTTTCTTTCTAGGCCTAAGGGCTAAAACCCATGGGAGATTTTTTAGGATGGTGTCGGATGGACAAAATGCATACTACGAGTCAGATGCAGTTGCATGGGTCAAAATATAATAGAACTGATACAAAAATCTGATGTGGAAAATTTTCTGTGTGACACGGCTGACAGATGGGAACACTGCATGTTGCATCTTCATCTGACGACATAAAATTTGATGGTGTCTGGCCAACTTTTTATCTTGTTGAAAAACATTGTTGGATTTAGATGCATGAACAAACTACACCATTCGACTTTATCTGATCTGACTTCATATTCCAGATCTAAGGGCATCAGATTTAATAGGATCCTACAAATCTTGTGCTGTTGAGTGTTGTTGCATGGCAAGATCATATTAAATCTGATCCTCAAAATCTGATCAAAATCTCCC
The DNA here is from genome assembly GCA_038501925.1 of Xenopus petersii. Classification (NCBI taxonomy): domain Eukaryota; kingdom Metazoa; phylum Chordata; class Amphibia; order Anura; family Pipidae; genus Xenopus; species Xenopus petersii. The sequence continues at coordinate 101,824,991 of CM076688.1, read as the reverse complement.
ATGGAGTTTTACCCTAAAAGCTTGAAGGGAACTCCACCCAAAAACAATTGTTTGCATAATGAAATATAATGTAATTCTTAGCTATTTGCCAATATACATTTATAATACACAAAAGCCATGAATATCTTGTAAATTATATCCTTATAAACGGTGAGTTCTGATGTCTTCAGTTATCATCTGTTACAAAATATTAGGATATTAGAAGTTACCTTGGCGTTTCTTTGGCCTCATGTTTTTATATGTTCATGAAACTCCTCTATAACTTATAATATCCTTATATTTTATAAGAGGGGTACTTTAATTACTATATAATACACAAAAGCCATGAATATCATGTAAATTATATCCTTATAAATGGTGAGTCCCGATGTCATCAGTTATAAACGGTGAGTTCTGATGTAATTTCTGTCACATGAATCACTGAAACTGTTATTATTGTGTATTATAATAAATAAAGTATCCCCTGTTGCAAAGTATAAGGATATTAGAAGTTACCTTGGAGTTCCTTCGGGCCTCGTATTTTTATATGGCCATGAAACTCCTCTGTAACTTATAATATCCTTATAATTTACAAGAAGGGGTACTTTATTCACTTTATAAAAAGAAAATATTCATAAATATTTGTAATTGTAATTCCAATTGAAAGCAGTATTTACATTCTCTGTACAGGTATGGTATCTGTTATCCAGAATGCTCGGGACCGGTGGGTTTCCAGATAAGGGTTCTTTTTAATTTGGATCACTATACCTTAAGTCTGCTTAAAAAATGTTAAACATTAAATAAATTCAATAGGATTGTTTTGTCTCCTATAAGGAGTAATTATATTTTTATTGGGATGTACTGTTTTATTATTACAGAGAAAAAATAAATAATTTAAAACATTGTAATTATTTGATTTAAATAGAGTCTATGGGAGATGGTCTCCCTGTAATTCTGAGCTTTCTGGATAATGGGTTTCTGGATAACTGATCCCAAGTAGTACAGATGGTACTTGTTCTGACTCCTGAAATAATATAAATTAAGGTAGCTGAGGGTTCTTGCATCTATTAAAACGTATTAGAGAGATGTATCTGCCTCAGTAGCACATTTTTACCATGGGTGACAAATCTAACTATGTGCCATTGGTTTAACAGACCTGGAGGAGAAATAACTTCTGCTAAATTGTTGAAAGGATCAGAACCAGCGAACCATAAAGGGATAAGCAGATACAGCTATCGTAGAGCAATTAATTTTTTTACAAAGAACCTTAGAACTATTGAAAATGTTTAATTTAATGTTTACTGAGAAGTTGCTTAGAATTATATTTTGTTTCTTAATGCGAAAAATCTTTTTGGGTGGAGACCCCCTTTAATTTATGGAATGCTATTGTAATTATGCAATGTGGATGTGGTTTTGTTAAGAATTTGGCTCTCAAAAGAAGCAGGAGGCTCTGAAGAGTTTCCAGTTTTTGATTTTGGTTATTGGATTTTGTATTGATCTCATTAAAATGCATTTTGGAAGCTGTTTTGGGGTAAGTGTGTAACTGTGTTATTTTTGGTCTGATTTGTATTTAAGTTTGCACTGGGCAATCTTAATGGTGTTAGCATGGCCCTACCACCCAAGGGAGTCCCTGTTATTCACCCAATGGTCATTGGGACAGAGAGCCCTGCCAACAAAAGATGGCACTACCGTGAAAAAAAATTACCTGTGGACTCATGGCTAGTGCTTTGCCCCTGATCCACCCAGTAATGCCCATTATACTTAGGGTTGCTATCTATTCAAATTTGGTCGGTGGGCAAGGGGGTGAAATGACATCCAAGTGGGTGGGGTTATTATCTGACAGATGTGTTCAGGGCGAGTTAAGTAGTTATAAAGTGGACAGACCAGAGGCTTAAGTTATATAAAGTGGACAGGCCAGAGGCTTAATTTGAGACTTGAGAGTATTACAGATTTACCAGGAACTACACTGCTGGAATATTTGTAATACTGGCAACCTTAATTATACTTATGGATGCACCGAATCCACTATTTTGGATTCGGCCGAACCCCCGAATTCTTCACGAAAGATTCAGGTGAATACCGAACCAAATCCGAATTTGCATATGTAAATTAGGGGTGGGAGGGGGAAAACATTTTTTACTTCCTTGTTTTATGACAAAAAGTTACACGATTTCCCTCGCTGCCCCTAATTTGCATATGCAAATTAGGATTCGGTTCGGCTGGGCAGAAGGATTCGGCCAAACCCGAATCCTGCTGATAAAGGCTGAATCCTGGCCGAATCCCTAACCGAATCCTGGTATCTGTGCATCCCTAATTATACTAAAACCCAACCCTGACTACAGTACTCCCTGATGGAGTTCCTGAGTGCTACTGTGATGAAGGCTATGAAGAACAAAAAAGCCAGAACAAATATCATGGCAACACAGAGAGGAAGGAATGGTCTCTGCCTTGATTTTTATTTTGCTGAAGCTCCCAAAATGTGGCTCTGGCCTGGGGGTACTAAGCAGGAAATAAGGGACACCGCCAGGCCCAGACTGGCAATCTGTAGATTCTGCAAATGTCAGAGTGGCTGTTTTAAGATGCCATAGATCAGTGTTCCCCAACCAGTGGCTTGTGAGCAACATATTTCTCACCAACCCCTTGGATGTTGCTCCAAGAGGCCTCAAAGCATGTGCATATTTTTTAATTCCAGATTTGGAGGCAAGTTTTGGTTGCATAAAGACCAGGTGTACTGTAGGCTGCCAGTCCACTACCAAATGGCCAATCACAGCCCTTATTTGGCACCACAGGAACTTTTTTCACATTTGCGTTGCTCCCCAACTCTTTATACATTTGAATGTGACTCACAGGTAAAAAAAAGGTTGGGAACTCACTGTTTTATTGGACCTTTGGGGCTGTTTGGGCCTCTGCGTACTTAATATACAAGGGCCTATTCAGAGTCTCAGTTGGTTAAGTTGGCACAGCTGAAGATCATGGTGAAATTTGGGGTGAGTATTTCAGGTACTGGAACTACAGCAGGAAGAAATGAACAGTCTTTTAATAAATATAGCTTATGGGCTAAGTGGGGCCCTGTCTAACCAAACACTGGACAGTCATTGAAAGGAAAAAGTCTGTAAAAAGGGCAGTATGTACTGATCTGTAAAAACCAATTTGATCTGATTCTTTAATAGGTCATTTATTGGGATATAATTTATCTGTTGGTTAAGTATTCATTCAGAACCTTCGTCTTAAAGAGGAAAACTATACCTTCTGAAGGCTTAGCCAACAGATAACTAATAATAAGTACCCTAGTAGAAAATGTTACAAATTAGCCTTTACATATCTGGAAATATTGCCCATATTTTCCCATGAGCCACCATTTTGTGATGTCCCCTTAAAGGTCAGCTGACAGGAAATAATACAGCTTTAATTGTAACAGGAAGACGTGTGTGTGAGTAGAAGACACAGCTCTGTCCAATCATTGGCTGATCTAACAAGTAAGTAGCATGTAAGTGTGCCCTTGGTTTCTGTGGTTAGAGCTATTCCCTCACAGATCACCTCAGGAAATAATGCAGGATTTAACTAAAACAGGAAGTAGTGTGGGTGTAAAAGACACAGCTCTGTCCATTTATTGGCTGGTGTAACTTAGCAAGTATGCGTGCCCTTGGTTTGTGTCTGAGCACAGTGACTTATACAAGGCTAGAGGGTGGAGCTTAGTACTTAGAATGCAAGACAAGTAGAACACAAAACTGCCATCTCCCCAAAGAGAAAAGGCTGAAAAACAACCATTATTATTATTATTATTATTATATTTACAGCAAGCTGTTTACATAGTGGTTATATTCAGACAACTCTGATGTGAAGGGGCTTTCTGAGCACAGTCACTTCCAATGGGAATGTGACTGAGGCGCTATATGAGCCGCCAAACTGGACAAATCAGATTATTCAACAGTCAGCTGTAGTCTTTAGGTCTGAGGGACAAAACACTCTAATTTGGGGGTTAATTTCCTCCTCAACCAAAATACTCTAAATCACCCAGCGTGCCTTTGCCGTTATAGCTGGCCAACCATTGGTCAAGTTTTAGGATGCTACTGTGGCAATACCTAAAAAACATAAAACAAATTAGTGTGGATAGAATATTATGGAATGTGCATGGGATATTGCTTGGATTAGCTGCACCGTAATCCCATGCTGTTCTGTACAAATCACTTCTTGGTATATTACGCAATTCGATGGGCATGTGATCCTGCGACTTGTTAATTTGTCTTAGTAAACATAACCCCCCCCCCCCCTCAGCACCACCACATGTTGGCATAATGTTATTCAGAGCCTGTGATTGCAGAATACGGGGAGGAGACATTTGGCAATTCTTCCACATGTTGGCTACATTTGCACTGACAACTAATGCTTGTCTGTCAGAGGGGTAAACAGAGCTGTTAGGGGCTCCGGTGCTGGGCCACAGAGAGCAGTGTTTGTAGAGATAAAATGTATAGTAGGGCACAAAGGCAGCAGCAGAGCAAAATGGCAACAGTAATAGTTTTACCCATTTTGCAGTCAAGTCACATTTCTGCAATCTGTTCTAGAGTAGCTCAGTGCTCCTGGCTTCCTGTGGGAAGACTATTATACCACTCTGAGCTCCTAGAAACCTGCATGAAGAGAAATTTCTTCCACACAGCAATTTAAAAATAGCACACACATTTCGGAAATCTTCATTTCTGCCAAGGCACGAAAACTTTTCTATGCGCACTGTGTCACTAAATACTTCAGCTTTAGTTTTCTTAGACAGAGCAGTGCTTTTATACTTTATACTGAAAGTATGCCATATGACACCACCAGCTCACCTTGCAGCCTTCAGCAGGCAACTTGTCAGCATGTGGGTAAGGCTAAACCTGACTTAAAGGAGAACTAAACCCTAAAAATGACTATGGCTATAAATGCCATATTTTATATACTGAACTTAAAGTTTCAGCTCCTCAATAGCAACAATGATCCAGGACTTCAAACTTGTCACAGGGGGTCACCATCTTGGAAAGTGCCTGCGACACTCACATGCTCAGTGGGCTCTGAGCAGCTGTTAAAGGGGAAGGAAACCTAGTTGGCGCAAAAACCTCCCGTGTGTTGCCCACCCTCCCTCCTCCCCCCTGGCCTACCCGTCCCGCTGGGCAAATGCCCCTAACTTGTTACTTACCCTTCTGCGCAGGTCCAGTCCAGGGAGTTCACAGACGACATCTTCTTCCACGGAAACTTCTTCCTGGTTCAGAAGGGGGATAATGCCAGCTAGAGTGGCATGTTATTCACCGGGGGCAAGTGGTCACACTTACAATAATAGCAGCATGGTTAAAACAAACAGATAACAAAACCTCCCAGAATGGTGAGCCCCCTTCTTTCCATCACATCAGTTTAATGAGCCATGTGCAGACAAAGTGCTGCATCATTTTCCACCCCCCACCCCTTAGAATTTCTGTTCAGCCTGTGTATGAATGGGATCTTTGTGAGACAACGCATTTTTGTGAGACGGTGCATTTTAATTACACCAGAAGTGGTAAAGTTAATTTTTATTTGTTTAATTTTCTGCCACAAATTACTCAGCGTCAGTCAGTGTATTTTACATTGGAGGCTCACATATGCAAATCATTTTGCTCAAGCTGTCACTTTATCGTACAAATCATGATCATCATTGCCTAGTAAAACTTGTGTATGGACTAGCCGTCAACCTGTATAATGTTTTGATTGGTCATATTGGATTGAAACATTATTGTGATTGGTACTTTACCTTTAATATGGTCAGCCTCTGTACATACTGAATACACCAAGACCAACCGTAAACATTGTCTTGGAGAAATAAAGCACGTACTATCCAGGGCCTCATTTATAAAAGACAGGCTTAACTAGAGAGTGTTTCTCTGACCTTACGCTCTCCAGCTGTTGTTCTACTACAACTTACAGCATTCTGATGGAGGGTTGCTAGCAATATAGTCTTGTAACAAGTAGAAGTGGGGAGGTCAAATGAAGTATTTCCTGTACCACAGCTGCTGATCAATATGTTATATACATTGCAATCCTACAATATTGCAATATACATTGCAATCCTCTCTTTTAGTTGTCCCCTTGCAAAGGTGTTTGTGAACTGTAGCTCTCAACATATATACCAGAAGGAAAGAATAAGGTGCCAGTGATTCTTGATCACACAGATGGTTTATTAAGTCACAGTGTATAGGTAAGTTATTGAATAAGGTACTTCTTGACACTGGTAAGCAAGAATAACCAGACAGTGGTCTTAAGTGAGTGTCACCTAACTCCATAATACTTTCCCTCAACGGAGTGAAAGGTGCCCTGTATATCTTACAATCGTCTATATCTATAATATCCCACTCCAGACAGACTACCATTAGCTTTACTTTATTTATGGGGTCACTGCTTCCCGACAGACAGTAGAGAATGAGCCATGTGCACTCTTTCTTTATATAAACTTGGGATAGGAATTGGTTACAGAGCCCCTGTGCCAATTGGGAAGCCACCCGCCAACAGGGCATAAAATAGAGACCTGGGACTTGCTCAGCAGTAGGGGATATATATTTGTTGAGTCCCCTACATTTTAATAACACCCAGAACAGCACAGATTAGGCAACGCTAATCCAGTTAAATGCCATTCTAATCAAAAATATTTTATGGACAAGTCTCTCTGCTCTGCCGCCATAGTACCACCTCTCCTGTACACCAAACTATCATTGAAGCCATAATGCTTTCCAAGGCTGCGTGTGAATAGGCACCTTTCAACACACTCACTGGAGAGAACCCAAATGGAAAAAGAAACATCAGAAATATTTAATATAAAAACCCCTAAAAGTGCCTGGACTGCTGTACGTAATATAAAGTAGATAAAGTTTATAGAGCGTGAAGAGGTAAGCACGGAATGGAAAATCACCACACTTTCTTGGCAAGCGTCAGGGCAGCACATAAATGCAGCGTGGAGGGGTTTCACACGGCACAGCACTGCATACCTTTGGTTATAGCCTATCCTCTCAATCATGTTCTATAATGGGTCATCTAGACATAACAGTTGTACGTGAGCCTAAAATGTTTTGTAACATATTAGTTACATATTAGTTACATATACAAGAATGTTGTGTTGTGCAAATTACCTTATCCTCTTTCCTTCAAATGAAATCCCCTATCACCCATAACTTTCAAGCAGTCCTGGCACTGCCACTTGAGTGGCTGACCCTTTGAGTCAGTGGTTGTTGAGGCCCCACATTTCGCAAAGGCTGAAAAAAAGTTTGTAAACACATGAAAGCATTGCATTAGTGATCCACCTATTGTTCCAATAATCTTTAGGACTTCAAAGATCTTGCTCTTATTGACCTCCAAGATGTACTTCCAGGACTTTCTCTCCAATGTTTTCCTATCTGGCTTTCAGGCTGCTTCTCCCAACCAAGGCTATGAGCCTTCCTCCACCAGCTCAATGGTTGCTCCCAATCTTGCTTAGAGCTGTCTTTCCCTGTATCTTTACCTTTTACTCATCCATTAAGGCTGATAAAAGCCGTCCTTCCCTTTTCTCCCCTTCTTCTACTTCTGTACAGGCTTGTTTGTAGTACTTGATCACCATTATCTATTGTACTTGTCTGCAACCCTTGGTAGCACTCAATTGCTCTTATTTTTAGTACCTACAGCAAAACTTGTGTAACTGTATGACAGTTTGATCAAATGACTGCCACTATTTGTAGTACGTGTTCAAAACACTTTGTAGTACATGATATTTGCTATTTGTAGTATCACAATTTCTGTACTACATTGCAACTATTTTTTTTAAAGATAATGCTTTATTTGTTTTCATGAACAATAAACATTAACAAGTCAACAAACAATTCTATTTCAAACATGTGTCACTTGATTTGCGGGCCGTGCCTCTAGCTTCGTATATGAGCTTTATCAAGGGTATAACATTGTTGACAAGCTTTATCCAGGAGTTCCTTGTGGGAGGGGTGGCTCCCATCCAATGAATAATTATGCATTTCTTGGTATTGTACAGTAATGCACTAAATCTCATTCTTGCATGGGCAGTAGGCACTAGTTGGGCAACTATTTTTAATACTTGGTCAGAGCTGTTTGTTGTAACTTGATCACTACTACTTGTGGTAATTTATGGTGTCTGTTTGCAGTATTTGAACACATAACTTGTTTGCAGCTATAAGATTAACATGATCACATTCACTGCTACTTGCTACTTGGTTGCAGTTGTTGTTAATACATGACCAGAGTCAGTGCTTGATTTCAGCTATTAGTAGCACTTATTTAAAGCTAGCAGTAGCATTTCATGCCCAATACCTGTAGTGCTTGATAGAAGCTATGTGTTGTACTTTAATCCCCCCTTCTGCCATTTCTGCTCCATCATAGTTCTGTGGCCCCTGTCAGCGCCTGATGAGCAGACAGTCTCACATTCTTCTGGATTTTATTTTAAATCTTAAATGAACTGTTCCAAAACCAAAAAAACGGTAGTTCAGTAACAGCTGGGGGGTCACAACTTGGACATTCCAGATTTCTTTCCCCCTCTTCAAGCTGCGGCCCCAGCCTACCTTAGCTTGCTAACAATATATTGTTAATTGCAATGAAAAATCAACATACAGTAACTCAGTAAATGGCTATAGAGCAATGCAGGAAGAGATTTATCAGAAATGCCAGTCTAACAGGGGGCTGCCTTGATTAGCATAACAGAGCTAAATGTCAGATTAAAGGCCTAATAGGCCTACAGCTGAAATGTCTAATGGGCTCTCTTCAACTGACAGCTGGAGAAGGGAAACACAGTAACTACAGTTCATTACGAAAATAACATTTTATTTCAATGAGCTCTTACATGAATGGCATTCTGGGGGGGTAGTTTGTTTTCCAGGGAGCAAGAAAACACAACTTTGATTATATGAAGTAACAATACTCAATGGTGAACAAAATCCTTTCCTGCTTGAATTTCCAGATCTGATGGGATAGCAACTAATGATGGATTTAGAAAACAATAACAGCTTTGTAGGGCTGAGCAAAGGCTAACCGCATGCTTGATTGATGCTCAGTTCAAAAGTTAGCCAATAGCATTCATAATATTCATTTCATAATCATTGGGCCAATAGCAGGGGTGTAACTAGCTGATCCTATGGCTGCTGGGGGGCTCAGGAGGTATAGGGGCCCCATGAGGCCCTAATTCATTTACAATTTCAATACAAATTGGTAAAACAAATCAACCTCTAGACATTTTGGGGACCTGAAAAATAATTTACTGTGGGGCCCAGTAATATCTAGGCCAATAGAGTCCTGTGGTAGGAAAGTTAAAAAAAAAACAGGAACCATAGCAACCAATCATAATTCTGCTTTCATTACTGCAGTTGGCTAATTGCTGATTAATTGTGGTACATTGGTTAACACTATTACTTTGAAGAGGGGGGTCCAAAGTTATATCTCATCCTGACCACTGTCTGAATTGTGTTCACATGTTCTCCCTGTGTTTGTGTTCTGTGACTGTGAAATTGGACAGTATCAAAATGAATGATGATTAACCTCAGGAACATTTTGGCACCAAGTAATGTTTAAATCCGACCCTCTACGTGAAATGACAAATATGTATTGATTAAAGCAATTTAAAGCTCATTTCTATAATAAATAAGGCCCCTTGGGCAGTGTGACCTGTGCCAATATGTTACAAAATATAAACGTAAACCCCAGTTATTCTTCATGCTTGTCAGTGCAGTTGCTGCTGATTTACATGAGTATACGACTAAGCAGTAACTGGTTTTAAAAACATTAGCAGCACTGTTTGGCTTTTTGGCAGGCAAAACGCCTGTTTGTGAGAGGTTCATACATTGCTATTTTACAGCAAAGCCATTATACTTTGGCCACTTGGAGTGCTGCTTCATTGATGTGTATAGAATTTATTTTTAAGATACAATATGGCAGCTCATACAAAAGCAGATAAACATAACTCTGTGTGGGGGATTAAGATGCCCTTGGTGGCATAAAGACTGTACCCAGCTTCATGGGCTTGGCTCCCCATTGGCCCTACAGGGGATATCACATGGTAATCTTTGGGTAAGTAAACGATTGGTAAGATTGTGCACTTTTGGAGTATAAAAAATTTGCACAGGGTTATATGGGTTGATATAGGAAACTAGACAGTAACAGTTTATGCATTAGTTCATTTAACAGCTACTGTCATACCAGGCATTGGATTTGGATTGAAGTCATTAGGGCCCACCACCAACAGGGAACCAAACCTGTAGGACCCTGCACCATGTCTACTGCTTCAGATTGCCCCTACACCGCACACCAATCATACTCTGTCTGTGGCTACCACCCCCCTCCCAGCCCCTTGGGCCAGTCTGACCCTGCATACAACTCATTTGTTCCATTACATTACTGTACCAAAATTAGGTGGACTGGCTGTTATAAGACTGGGCATGCCCAGTAAGATCCACTCATTTTGTGGGGTGGCCAAACAAGCAGATCTTCACCTGATATTTCCAACAACTCATTGGGATAACTTGGGATGATCTGATCAACTGTCCCAGGCAATCTGGCAATCTGTGGGTTCTGGCAAATGCCAGAGGGGCTGCTGTAAGATGCCATAGAAAGCGACTATTAAGTGGGCTGGTAGGGGGCTGTTTGGGCTGGTAGAGGGCTGTTTGGGCTAGTAGAGGGCTGTTTGGGCTGGTAGAGGGCTGTTTGGGCTAGTAGAGGGCTGTTTGGGCTTCTGTGTACTTGGAATGGCAGGGCCTATTTTGACTCCCAGTCCAGGCCTGCCCAAAGGCCACAATTAGGGTCTAGGGAGGCCCACACATACAACCCAACTGTCCAGTTTTTTGCAGGACAGTCCCGATTTTGACAGCTCAACCCTCATTCCCGGGTTTGTTACTGAAATATCCCTACTTTCTCTTTGATCTCCTGCATTGAACAGCCAGAAAAAGATACAAAGTTTCTAAAATAATTTTGGTAGAGAGCCCAGAATAGATACTTAGATACTTTTGTAACAATTTAAAGTGATACTGACATGTTCCAATAAAAATCATAGAAACGTGTCAGTATAAAGTAAATGCTGCACCCATAATGGTGCCCCAAAAAGCCTTCCCCCCCCACAAAGCGGGGGGCGGAGGGATTTTTCCATAGGTTGAATTCCTGTTTCATTCGTAATCAGCCTATGGAAGGATCACGCCTCCCCCAGCCCTGTGTCACTGAAACGGCTCAGAAGGTCTTTTAGCAGTGTCGGATATTCAGATGAATGCAGGGGGTTAGGGGCGACGTTGCGAGGGGCTTTAAGGGGAACAATTACAGGTGCAGCATTTACTTGATACTGACACGTTCCTATGATTTTTACAGGAACGTGTCAGTATTGCAGTTTAAAAAACCACAACAAATGTGTTCAAAATTTTCATAACCTGACATATTTTGTAAAATGGACATGGTAATTAGGGGGCATTTCACCGCACTCTGCAAATATTTTTGTCCGTCTTTCTATTTCCAAAATGTTGGGAGGTATGCTAACATTCCGATTTTCAACCAGATAATGGGCAGGCCCCATGCATAGGTCTAGAGAGGCCGAATGAAAAGCTTTTAGAGATTGTGTGGCTGCCTAATCAACCCCTGTGTGCACCACTGAACCATATCCAAAATCAATACACAACTCCATAATTACCCTGCAGGTGTCCTTATACAGGCTTATGATATGGAGCTTGGGCACCACTGAAAGTTTCACACGAGCCATTTTCTTTACTGACTTGTTAATTTAGTCCTTGTTTTTCTTAATTCTTGTCTCTGCCTGTTATTCTTGTAACGTGAGGCACAGAGGAGGCATCCCAGCAATTCTGGCATTATGCCACAGCAGGGGGCAATTGTTCTCCACTGAGGGTGTGTGTACATATTTATTTGGTATAAAGCCTACAGTCTAAACTTGACCCTTTGTGCTTAGAATTCCAGGGCCAGTTTTTCTTCTCAATATATTAGGGGTGATGAGTGATCAGATTTGCCAATACTGACATGCAGAGAATGTAGTTCATTCACAAAGATGTCGTAATGTCTCATACCACTGACCTCCATCTTTTTGGCACCATACTGTATTAATATCCTATACGACTCTGTGTTTGCCCTTCACTGAGACACATTAAACAGAGTTATAAGTACAGACAGGACCAATAGCAAGGTACTTACCATTTATTATAAATCAAATAGTGTGAGTGGAAGGTTATCCTCCGAAACGTGAAGTTTCTTTTCTGCCACAAGGCAAGAGCCATCCCTGCTAAATTTAAAGGGGACAGTACCCCCTTGTTTAACATGGGCTTGTGCTGAGCATACCGTTTGCCTGTTTTTTATTTACCATAAAGCTGTGGTGCTTGTTATTTCATGAGCTACTCTATATTTGTACAGTCCAATATGCAAGGGATTATCTGTGCACTGGTGATCTAATTACCTGCCTTGCAAGGACCAAACATGAAGTAGCTTCAATATCCCTGTTCAGCTGAAGAAATAACCTTAAATCTTTGATTTATCATGATTAAAACAATAGGCAAAAGGTATGTTCAGTACAAGCCCCATTCATTGCACTCACACTGAACAAAGGGTAAAGTGCCCCTTGTAGAGCCAAAAAATTTTTTTAAAACAGAAATTTTGATTTTTAGTGTTTACATGCAATTGCAATCCCACCCCACCCCCTCAGTTCAAGCACTGAAGGTAAATACAAGGGAGAAACGGTGGCCCCCCTTGGGACAGTACTAAGGGTCTGGCCACACGGGCAGATTCGGGGAGATTAGTTGCCAGGCGATAAATCTCCTCTTCTTCGTGACGATTAATCTCCCCGATTTGCCTTCCACTGCCTTCCGCTGGCTAAAATGAAAATCGCCTGGGGGCAGGTAGATAGAGTGCTTAGTTTTCCGAAGTCACGCGTAATTGCCTCACGAGGAAACTTCAGGCGACTTTGGAAAACGAAGCACTCAGTGTGCCTCGCCTCAGGCGATTTATATTTAAGCCGCCGGAAGGCAGGGGATGGCAGATCAGGGAGATTAGTCATCGTGAAAAAGAGGAGATTTGTCACCTGGCGACTAATCGCCCCGAATCTGTCCGTGTGGTAGGCACACAGAGCAATTCGTTTTCCAAAGTCGCCCGTTATTGCCTCACGAGGAAAGTTTGGGTGACTTCGGAAAACAAAGCGATCCGTGTCCTTGCCCCCAGGCATTTACATTTTAGCCGGCGGAGGGCAGGGGACGGCAGATCGGGTAGAAAAGGAGATTTGTCGCCTGGCGACTAATCTCCCCGAATCTGCCCGTGTGGCCAGACCCTAAATCTAGGCACAGACCCTAAATCTAGGCTGGGCAGCCCACCACAATTAGACAGTGACAGTATCACAGTCATCTCCATCCCTGACTGGCCTTAACTAGCCGTGACCTAATTTGTCCTGCATTTTGGAACTGAAATGTAACAAAGTATCTAGTTTGAGGTGCACTTGGACATAACTAGGTTTGACCTGGTCTCGTTGGAAAATGTCTCCGTATTCATACCATATTCAGGCATTTGTACAGACACTAGAAATCAAATGACTTCCCCAAATCACCAGGAATTTCATTTGAGCTATCCCATCACACGAACAAAAACATTGATCATACTGGTCAGGAAGGAAGGTTATAAATAATTACATAGGTTCTAGGGAGTAATCCAGTATGTTTGGAATATGCAAAGAATGAAAATCTCAATTTATAATAAGATAAATGACTTTCAGTAGGTTGATATTAAATAGCAGAGTTTATTAACCCTTTAGCACACACCCCCCATGATTCCTGTAGATTTTAAATGAACGCAACACATAGAGTTGTGGTCTCTGCAATAAAATAATTTATTACTTCTATTGAGCATCGTCAGCAGGCAAAAGGTTCATATTCCAAATGATATACAACTTTTATATTATAAAAGGATTTATAAGGCTCAGATATCCATGCAGACATGTAGGGGTGATAGTGAAGAAATACAATGCAGGCTTATAATAACATACAATGACATCCAAGGATCAGAGCAGGAAGATAGATAATCCGCAGGATCCACTTACAGATATATGGAATGCTAAGTAAGGTGGGTATTCGAACACTGTTGCAGTCAACATTTTTTCATGGCTGTTAATCTGCTCTGAATGTGCAACATGCTTCACATATATAAAGTAGCTGCAATATCACCCCCCCCCACACACACACACACACAATCTCATGATCTAAGTCTTCAAGGACTAGTAATATCTATATAATGTATCAGTAGGGTGTATATTTTCAAGTATATAATACACAAGAGCTATTATCCTGTAAATTATATCCTCAGGAGTTCTAATCTCTTTATTTACAGTAGGCGGTACATTATCCCTTATAATACATGAGTGATACTAAGCTTTACTGAAAGGAGTTCTCGATTGCGCTCCTCTCCTCTTAGGCTCTGCGTCCAAGATGGTGGTGCCCATGGGCCACATGTGCAGCAGCGTGGTGATGTCATCTCGCTGGCAAGTGACGTCATCTCGCACGTTTTTGCCTCCAAATTCAAAATAAAAGACATTGGCCTCCCTGGGTTCAGTGCCCAAGTATAGGTCCTACTTCTCAAGCGTTCTCCTCAGTGACTTCAAATATCCTAATAATTTATAGTAGGAGATACATTATCCCTTATAATACATGAGTAATACAGTGAGTACATGAGTAATACAGTTCCCTGTATAACTCAGCCTGCAGCCTTGTGCCTTTATATGGTCACTCTCAGCATTCTGTGACTGAAGAAATAAGAAGTGATTCTTCTTGTTAAGCTGCCCTGACTATCTTATGGCTGTAGCTACTCATTCACAAAGTCCCTGCTCCCCGACTCCACTAAAGGGTTGGTTCCCTTAGGGCACAGTTTTATGACTGGGGTCATCTCCCCCAGGCTCCCCAGCAACATCCACCCTTGGCAACAGGTGGAGTCCAAAGATAAATAGCCATGTACCCCCCATGGACAGAAACTTGTCATAGCACCCATAGGCCAACAAGGGACACTTTTCTCCCAAAGGGCATAGGTAATTCAGTCATACAGTCTTGTAACAATAACAGGATTCTAAGATTTCAAATTCATAGTAATATGGTCACAGTGACAGGCCTAGAAATCTCAACAGGCAGAAAAATAGACTCTTGCTGGCCAAAAATGTTTATTGACCCTGATGTTGAAAATTCAAGGTTGGCAAGTAGACACAACAATATAGAGTTTGTTTTCTGTGAATTGCAGCAAAATCTGCCTCTAGCGACATTGCACACCATACGTGTGTTTTTTTAAAATAATCTGCAGCTATTATTTATCCTTATGTTACCTAACTGTATGTTAACCCCCTTACAGCCCCTTTTTTCTCTCAACCCTGCCCCCACGGGCACTGTAAGCATGTAGCAGAGCACAGAGTAAAATTCTCTGAGTGCTTTCTATAAGGTGCTTTAATCTCAGGAAATAGCAGGCAGGCTGGGGTTAGGGCTGGGGAAGTCCACCCACCCCCATGGAATATTAAGGTCCTTTGAAAATATAACTATAGTGGCATAGCTCTGCATTCTGTGCAGTTCTTCCATTTCCCCTATATCGTACAGGGCCAGACTCCTGGTTAATTCATCAAGGTGACACGAGCATACGTTGATGTCACAGTATAGTATTTCTTCCTTTTATTTTCTGTGCTGGCAGGGATTTGAATTAGAGCTCAAAATGAGGCCCCCCAGGGCAAGGCAATCTAAGAAACCCTCCATCTGTCTTGAGATGCTGGGAGTTCTATTCCAGGAGTGGTTGGAGGTCAGCAGGTTAGACATTTCTGGGGTGACAGGCAGGACTCTTTTCAAGGGTCCAGTCAAAGGTGTGGGGCTTGCTTAAATTGTGGGTCTAGACCAGGGATCTCCAAACTTTTGAACCCGGTGAGCAACATTCAGAAGTAAAAGGAGTTGGAGAGCAACACACAAAGAAATGTTCTTGGGGTGCCAAATAAGTGCTGTGATTGGCCATTTGGTAGCCCCTATGAGGATTGACAACCCACACTGAGGCTCTGTTTGGCAGTACACCTGGTTTTTATACAACCAAAACTTGCCTCCAAGCCTGGAATTCAACAATAAGCACCTGCTTTGAGGCCACTGAAAGCAACATCCAAGGGGTTGGGGAGCAACATGTTGCTCACGAGCTACTGGTTGGGGATCACTGGTCTAGACAAATGAGGGGCATGGCTATTGTGAGCACTATTACTCATGGCAATCCTACTAAGAAGAATACTAAGGCCTTTTGAGTCCATGGTGATCTTACTACATTGCCTAACACATTTTTACATGAGCAAAATGTAGCACCAATTCACCTGAAATCCCCAGTGCTTGCTGGCTATGAGAACAGTATTAAAACAACAGCATGGGTGATTTTCACACAAACAAACATCTTCTCAGACTGGAATAATGTGAAAATTACCAGCTATGTTGTTTTTTTCATTACCCACATCCGCCAATCAAGTTCCTTCTCTGTAAGAAAAAATTTGAATGTCTAATATTCGATGTAATGGTTCCGACTTGAAAATTCTAATCATATTCGATTCATATGAGTCTGAAAAAACCCCCTCAAATGTCAGGAAGGCTATTAACATCTCCAAATGTCTCAATGGACCTCTGCCATTGACTTGTACATCAACTCGGCAGGTTTTAGGTGGCGAACATTAGAATTAGGACTGTTTCCATGGTTGAGGTGTGATAAATCTCACATTTGAATTTACATTCGAATAGGGGGATTAAAAATTGAATAAAACTTGAAAATGTACTATTCAACCCTTGATAAATCTGACCCTTAATCTCCTCTATCAAAACCTCTAAAATTCTCTTCCCAACGTAACGTAAATCACCAGTGGGAGAACATTTGCATTGCATATGACTCCCGCTACTATGTGATGTATGTGTTTTTCCACCTTCTCTGTTGGGAAGGGAACTTTGGACGTTTCGTCACCATGCTAGAGGAGTGTGAGCGACAAAACATCTTGTACAACAGCTCTTAGGGATGAACTGAATCTACTTTTTCAAATTTTGGGGTGAATACTGAATCTCCCACAAAGGGTTTAGCTAAATTGGAATCCTAATTTGCATAAGCAAATGAGCAAAATCCTAGTAAAAAATCCATGTGCTAAAAAAGAGCTTTTTCTGTCAACTGGTCTAAATTCATGCTGTTGGTTCAGCAAGGCACTTGGTTTTGTCTGGATCCCAATCTTGCTGAAAAAGGCTTGGAACTGGTCAAACCCTGAACTTAATATGGCATGAGGCTGATGGATGGGTACAAAGTATGGATTTAGTTGAATCAAATTTAAGACCATGGGACTTCATGTTAAATTGCCCCCCCCCCCGACACACACACATAGTTTTGTTACTGCAATTGCCCTTTCCACTGTACCTTCATTTTGTAGTCCAGGGCCTCCACTCACTTGTAACCCATGTGGCAATCATCTGACCCAGTTTGCTGTTGTTTGATCAGCTGATAAAAGAGATGGTGCCATGAACGAGACAGACGTCTTTGTTTGGTGACAGTAAGGTGCGGAATTCTGGGGCTGTCCTCAGCACACCCAGCTAAACACATACCACGGAATCACGTCAATCTGCCATGTCTACTTACTGTGAGTGTGTGATAGGGGAGTCTGAGGTCTTGGCCAGGTGATGGGATTTTGGAACTGTCCCTATAGCCAGTGCTGATCCCTTTGTACTCAGGAAGAGGCAATTTGTTCTTTCATTTAACTGTATTACCCATCATAATGTCCATTGGGGTGAGATAATGTGTAAACAGACATATAGATAGAAATAACCTGATGGATAAGAATGTCTTTGAGTAGATTTTAATAATGGATCAGTAAAGAATGTGCTTACAAGACTTAGCCAAGGGCCTAATTAAATGTAACTGGGCTGGGGCCATAATTCAGAAAAAAAAAATGAATTTCCAACTGGCAGCCCTCCAGTTCTCCCAGTATCCCCCAAGTAACTGCTAAATGCATATCACCCTGAATAAACAATGGACTTTTTAGGATTGCAAATAACTGACCCAGCTAATTAAATCATAACCTTATGGTTACTAATTTAATTTCCACAAATGATGGCTTGTATTCAATCAAATCACATGATACATACATACAGAAATACAGTACATACTGTTTAACACGCAAGAAACTCCCATCTGCTTGTTATCGCGTCCAAGTCACTTCAAATTCATGTGCTCCAAACACCAAAATTAAATAGTAAGCTCTATAGAACCTGGAATCATCTGCTGCAATATTCAGTGTATTACAATCCATTATGTACAGTATATAGTGCTTACAAACCCAATGACACTTGGTGCAACTACAGTCAACCCCCCCATCTTTACGTTCCCTCATTTTACATCATAATTGGGCCATTTTCCTTAAAACCCCAATTAATCCCCCATAACTGTTATAGTTCCAGAGCTGTCAACCCCTAGTGCTATGGTGCCTGGGAATTATGCGTGCTGCCCAAATTGTGTGGCACATCTTGTGTGACGTCATTACACTTGTGCGTGGCGTGCATTGACTTCACGGTAAGAGCACTGTGCATGAGCAGTGAGGATCCAGGGTATAAACAATCGGGAGACAGGAGTGGAATTTGTGAGACTTCAGAAAATTCCGATATTATTGACACCTTTGTTGTCCCTACAAGTTTTATTTTTTTTGCAATGTATACAATTTTACAGAAAAACCTGGAGTGCCATTCATTAGAGGTACTTGTCTTCCTTACTTATACAGATATGTTTTCACAGGTTTTATGGTTTTTTCCTGGTCCCCTGGAAAACATAAAATGGGAGTTTGACTGTGTAAGGAAATGTGTCAATGTGCACACATCTGCATATATTTTAGTACAAACACACTTGTGGGTGCAATTGTAATGACTCCTATCGTGTTCTGCTGAAGGTATTAGGAAAAAGAAGGCTTTGACCACTTACCCAGCTTCACTTACCTGGCTAGATGAGGAAACTCCATATAAATATCTTGCAGCAGGCTCCCTCCACTTACCCATAACCCTTTTTTTTTTGTAACTTATATTTTTTATTTGCTTCACATAGGTGGTACATCCAAATAACATTTATCACTTCCAGTCAATCAACAGCAGAGAAATAGCACATACAAAGACAGGCAGATCTGTAGGATTATATAGCAAAAAAAAAAAAAAAAAGGACAAAGGCAACATATTCAACTCTAGGCTTCTCCTGACTAAGGGGCAGGTGAAGGGTGGAGACCCTGTGGGGTGGAATTGGCCAAGCCACTCAGTATCCATATGTCCCAAGTCTTCGTGAACCGATCCATTGTATCGTTGATGTGAGCTATACCCAATTCAAAAGTACGATTTGCATTCACCCTGTTAAGCACCTCAGTGAGACTCGGTGGAGTGATGCTCTTCCATTTAGACGAAATCGCCAGACGGGTGGCCGTCAAGATCTGGTTAACTAAAGCCTGCCCACTTCTACGTAACCCGGGCAAAGGTTTGCCCAAAAGCAAGGTTACTGGGTCCATTGCAATGGGCCGCTGCAGCAACTGGCCTAACAGATTCGCTACCTCGGTCCAAAGCGGTTGAATCAATGGGCAATCCCAAAAAGTATGTAGCATGGTCCCATGGGAACCACAATTCCTCCAGCATAGAGGTGAGGATTGTGGAAACAACTTGTGCAGTCGTACAGGCGTATAATACCAGCAGGTCAATACTTTATATATCTGTTCCTTTTGACGAGCACAGACTACCACCCGTTTCGCATTGTCCCATATCAGAGGCCAGTCATCAGCCGGTATCGGTTGTGGAAACCCATAACCCTTTTTAACCATTTCTGCCTCCAGACTCCTTTGATCCATTGTGGCACGTGTTCCCATACAACACAACATCCCTAGATACAACTTGCTTGTTACACACCCACTGCATCTCCATTATTCTATTAAATGCATTATTCTATTATCTATTATTCTATTCAATGCATCACATGGTATAGCTGAATCAGTAAAGGGAAACCACAGTTTGAGACATGGAACATCTCATAAAATACTCATTCAAATTCTGCTTGAATGAGAATAAACTCACTAATCAGTTTATGTTCATTAGGCAGGTTTCACTTGATGGACATGTGTTTTTTTTCAAGCTCATCTACGATGGAACTATGTTTGTAATATTAATACTTTAAATACAATGAAAAGAGTTATTGAATGTTACTGAGCTTGTTCATGTATCATGAATATGAATAAACAGGTGTATATTTGGTCTCATGCAGGGACATAACTATAGAGGAAACATAGAAAGAGCAGAAAGAGGAGAAAAGAACTGACCAAATGATTTCACCTTCCCATCTATTACGTCCGAAACCTCATGTGTATAATGTTAAATGTAACTTTTAATAAATAATTGATATAAAAAGACCAGTGTGAATCATTTAAAATAAGGGTTATGGGCAGGGAGACTGAATACCCAAAGGCAGAGGGTTGGTAACAACCATATACAACTGCTATGTATCCGGGGCAGAATTTATGACACTGATCTGGAGGGATCTCGACGTGGGTGAAGGGGTAATTGGCTGAATTGGATCCAAGTGTCAGTACTACCTGGGAGTGGCATTTACTGCATAGGTGTGCCTGAGGCACAATATAGCTTGTGTGACAATCAGCCTGTAGACCTAGAGTGTTTACCATTACACTCCTGATAGGTAACTCGACGGTATCGCTGTGGGAGGGGACTCTATATGGGTAAACAGGTGGTATCGGAGGGTGAGTAAATGAGTGACTCTGCCAGTTCCTAAATAGATTACTGGTTCATACACTCCTGATCACTACATAGTATGTATACTAGGTAGGCTTGTTATCCGGATACATAGCAGGAGTATATGGTTGTTACCAACCCTCTGCCTTCGGGTATTCTGTCCCCCTTCTCCTATCCCTTATTTTAAATGATTCGCACTGGACTTTTTATATCAATTATTTATTAAAAGTTACGTTTTAACATTATACACATGAGGTTTCGGATGTAATAGATGGGAAGATGCAATCATTTGGTGCTTTTATATGATTAACTCACTTGACCTTGCACACCATCTTTTGTTGATTATATTTGATAGATGTGCTCCCTTATCTTTTACTTCTACGCTCCATAGAGGATTCAGATTGTGCAAAAGGTATTGGGCTACTGCCTGAAGGTGCACGATGCCCCCCCCCCCAAAGTTTTTTGTTGGAGGGGTGGCTTCTTCAGGTTACACTGACATATATCTGCATTTTACTAGCGTTTCCCTTAATTCCTTGTGGATACCAGGCAGTGTTACACCTTTCAACCCATACACACAATCTGATTCCTTGGAACAAACGGGCCACCGTGTTTTTGTACCGTGCTGCAGCTGGCAGGGGAAAGTGAAAGACTCATTTACTTTTATAGAATACACTGTTTATAGTGATGCTGACTGGGCCCCTTCATAGAATAAGGCAACATCGTGCCAGATGCAGCATTTCTTCATAAGAAGAGTTTATCTTCCATTTAATGCTGCCCAAATAGACTGTAAATCATGCACTAATCGAGCCTCTCTGCATATTTTCTTTTATGACTATGATAGGGAGCTGTATCCTGTTTGCCCTATAGACTGCAAAAGCAACTGCAGCATCTGACCGATAGGGGCGCTGTTGTTAATTATTTTGTAGTAGAAAAACTAGAATGCCCTGCCAAAGTAAGCAGCATAGCAGCTTCCAAGTTCCACTGTTGTATAAATACAAAAATAGGAATAAGGAATGTTCAGTTCACACTGTGTGCCACGATGGCCTGCAGTATAAATTAAGGAATTTGAAAACTGAAAACTATATACATATGTATATATATATATATATATATATATATATATATATATATATATAGATATATATATTTATATATTTATATATATATATATATATATATATATATATATATATATATATATATATATATATATATATATATATATATATATATATACATACAAGTCCCCCCAGAAATGGTGCACAATGAAAAACAAATAACCTGGGTGCCGGTTTCAATTATTTCATATACAGTACAGTACTAACCAATAACCGCACTCACTGTCCAAATGTAGGGGCCGAAATGTTGAATGAAGAAACTGGCTATTGGTTAGTATTCTCAGGTCTGTTCTGTGCACAAAATAAACTATACTCTATTACTAAAATGTCTATGGAAAAGGAGATCCTCAAACTGTGCTTGGACCACAATCTACCCACAACTTTTTTCAATGCTGCCATAACATTAAGAGTGCTTTGTACCATGATAGACTTCATGGGGGTGAGAGGGTCCCCACCTGCTTTATAATATCATGGTGGGGAGGCGTATTTAAGGGCTTCATAGTTAATTCCCATTATAGGTGATCCCTTCACAGGGAAGGCAATGCAGCCAATGGGCAGGGGTTGGCCGCATAAAAAAAAGATGGGTGGGTGCGCAAAAACTCTAAATACTAGACTGGCATCTTTAGACCCCAGTTGCTGCCCAACCTGTCCTAATTATAATCAAACATAACCTATTACTATGATGTGTAACTATGAAGCACCAACCAATGAAAAAAGTTACAGCAATCACGACTGCTTTGTTAATCTGTGTCGGGAAGAGCACGAGTCTATGAATCGTTTAATAACAAGCGCTAAGGGGGAATTTATAGAGTGATAAATATGGGGTTGTAGCAAAGGTTTCTTAAAGGAACAACAAAGACTCGCAACAAGTATGTGTTTATTAGGTGCCTTGGAAAAAGGGGGATTTCTACTTAACATTCCCCCACATTGGCTCACAGCAGCCTACATAAGGTTTGGGGTTAGCATCCTTCTGTAAAACCTGGTACAAGAGGATTCTGGGCCGGGGACAAGAGAATTCTGGGGCAGGGAGCCAGGATTCAGGACGGTTCCTGGAAATTTAGGATACTTGGCAGATATGAGCATCTATACATATGTTGTCTAAATTTCCTTGTCTACGTGTGCATGAATATATACTTGTGCATGCATTGGTGCATTCTAACTGTGCATTTGCTTGTAGGACGCCTGAATGTGACATGGAGTGTCAGCTCTCATATTGCTGCTGGCAGAGGTAATACAGCTTCAGGAAAGGGCAGAGTAGGGGGGTATATTATTCTACTCGTCTAGGCTCCACCTCTATCCCACCCCAATCCCCCCTCCTCCTACACTGGGTCTGGGGTATAGAGGGAGCTGTGAGGAGCTGACAGGGACACAGGGACAGAAGGAGAGAGGTAGCAAAAGAGAGAGTAACAGAGGACATAGGGGAGAAAAATAGTAGAAGAGGTAGAGAATCAGGGAGAGGGGAAGCAGGCTGATTAGAAAGGCATAAGGCAAGTGTAATAAGAGAGAGGGAAAGAGAGGGGAAGAGAGAATTCAAAATTAACTTGGAGAGTAAAAGTAAGAACAGACATAGTGACAGAACGAAACGTGGGAAGCAAAGAAAAAAGAGAGGGGGGGATAAGAAAAAAAATGCACATAGTGTTTGCATGAGCCAGCAACCTTAACCAAGGTTGTCACACTAAGAGACTGTCAGCCAGAGCCAAGGACACAAGCAGTTGCAGTTTGGGAAGAGTACTTGGCACCTGGCTCACCACTGGAGTCCTGAGGCTACTATCAAGGACAAAACCCTGACTCTGTAAGCGTGCCAAAGGGAATAGAGTGTCTCCCAGCATCTCCAAGGAAAAGAAGTCCCTGGATTGTGCAAGGGACTAGTGAACTACCAGGGGTGTCCAAGAACCCAAACCTCTGGACTGTGCCAGGTAGAGTACCTACACTTTCAGGCACAATGAAGGAGACAGAGCACAGACCCTTACTTGGCATTGCCGTCCTTTACTGGCTAGCCATTCTCCCTTCCTTAGTTTATGGCAAAGGCACATATTACCCACCACCAGCCGCAGGAAGATTCATTCACAACCTGTATACCTCCGGCTCCCAGCCTCAGCACTATGGCAAGCCTATTGGGAAACACAGGTAAGAGACTGGGAACCAATTTAGCACCTTTATTAGCTTGATTGGTTGACAATGTACTTACCAGATCCTTCAATTCTCTGATATGCAGAAACCAACTGTGTGCAGTTATATATTGGAAATACTGTAGTTGTATGTGCTGCTAACAGAATGGAACATGTTCATTACAAGTATATATACTAGGGATGTACATTCTGTAGTTCTTCTGCTGTTGTTGATCTACAACTACCAGTATTGGCTTTGGTGGGAGTTGTTGTACAAAAACTGCCAGAGAGTCACATGTTGGACCTACATCTATGTACTCTTCATTCATCATTTAGGGAATCCATTATCAGTGTACAGTTATACCACTGCTAGTGTTATACAGAGCAGATTCTTTTTTTGTTCTTAGCATAATACAGAACAGTATGTCTGGTCTCACTGTATATATACTGTCCTTATACAGAGCAGTATGTCTGGTCTCACTGTATGTATACTGTCCTTATACAGAGCAGTATGTCTGGTCTCACTGTATGTATACTGTCCTTATACAGAGCAGTATGTCTGATCTCACTGTATGTATACTGTCCTTATACAGAGCAGTATGTATGGTCTCACTGTATGTATACTGTCCTTATACAGAGCAGTATGTCTGGTCTCACTGTATATATACTGTCCTTATACAGAGCAGTATGTCTGGTCTAACTGTACATATACTGTCCATATACTGAGCAGTATGTCTGGTCTCACTGTATATATACTGACCTTATACAGAGCAGTATGTCTGGTCTCACTGTATATATACTGTCCTTATACAGAGCAATATGTCTGGTTTCACTGTATGTATACTGTCCTTATACAGAGCAGTATGTCTGGTCTAACTGTATATATACTGTCCTTATACAGAGCAGTATGTCTGGTCTCACTGTATATATACTGTCCTTATACAGAGCAGTATGTCTGGTGTAACTGTATATATACTGTCCATATACTGAGCAGTATGTCTGGTCTCACTGTATATATATACTGTCCTTATACAGAGCAACGTCTAGTCTAACTTTATGCATATGTGCTGCCTTATACAGAGCAAGGTCTGGTCTCACTGTTTATGTACTGTATTTATATAGAGCAACATGTCTGCTCTCACTGTATATATATATACTGTCCTTATACAGAGCAGTATGTCTGGTCCCACTGTATATATACTGTCCTTATACAGAGCAGTATGTCTGGTCCCACTGTATATATACTGTCCTTATACAGAGCAGTATGTCTGGTGCAACTGTATATATACTGTCATTATACAGAGCAGTGTGTCTGGTTTCACTGTATATGTGCTGTCCTTATAAAGAGCAACATCTGGCCTCACTGTATATATACTGTCCTTATATAGAGCTTATATAGTCCAAGGGTTGCCAGCACTCTCAATAAAGTTGCTTAAATTTGCCTGGGTGCAGTGCCAATAAATTATGCATAACTACTACAAGAAGGTCTGCACTTTCAGGATTTATAAAAATCATAATATTTATTATAAATGACTAACGTTTCGGCTAGGTCTCAAAAGAAAGGCTAGGGACCTAGCCGAAACGTTAGTCATTTATAAGAAATATTACGATTTTTATAAGTCCTGAGAGTGCAGACCTTCTTGTTGTAGTTATATATACAGTATATCAAGTGCTTATGCATTTTGACGCAAGATTGGAGTTTAACAGGTAAGTCACTGCAGGAAAAGTTGTGGGAGTACAACTGCACTTGCGGTCATAAATTCAATGGACACTTATATCTAGTCACAATTTATGCTCATTATCCTCATTCGGAGCAACAAGTTCTTCAACATCATATTCTTAGTATCATACAGAGCAGAGCAGCATGCCCACTGAATGAATGCAAAGTATTAGGCACACATACTGTATATACACCATAGGCTTGTATATACACATTGTTTCAGGTGTCCTGCATTGCCATCAGACTACTTGGGCTCTTCTGAATGAGATAATGGACATGTATAGGCTATTGGGCCTGTAACTTATTGGCCACACCAAACAAGGGTGTATGACCAGCTAATATTTTATCTGCTGGTGCCTCTTCCCAATGCGTGGATGGAACATCAGCAGATGTAGATATGAGAGGAGTCACAGCTGCACTTCAGAAAGACTTATAGGGATACACACGTATATATATATATATATATATATATATATATATATATATATATATATATAGCTTAATAGTTTGAAAATGAATTATGAATGCCAGTGCTTTAACACTGGCAACTTACTTTATATTGCAAACACTAACAAATCCCACAAACAGGCTGGCCCAGTGCACGAAACACATAAGTATATTCCATTGACTCATAATAAAAAAGTTAGCATTTTTATTTAATATGCCTGTTTGTGGGATCTGTGAATCCCTGCCTTTTCTTCTGTGGTATGAATGCCCTCCTCATGCTGTAGGTTTTGGGGATGTGCACCCAGACCCCACGTAATTACTGGTGAGCTTTATGTCACCTTGATTACATATTGAAAAGCCTCTTTTTGGGACTCACTGATTTTGTGTAGATGATTTGTAATTAGTTTGAATGAATGTTGCAGTGCTGTCCTCTCCTCTGCTTAGGGTAGTAGTTGTCTCATGAGGAGGGACTGCTGCTGAGATATTTCCAATCCAAGCTAACTGTTTAAATCCAGAAGTGCACCAAGTGTGGACTATTTTCTATTCCTATAATGGTGCCAAATCCTTACCTTGCCTCGTGGCTGACCCAGCCCTGTAACTAGAACAGCAAATACCCCAAATACTATTTTGCACATTAAAATTGTGCATCAGACAAGACCTAACTTGTAGGATTGCCACCAGGCCAGTAATTCACCAGCCTAGTTGGCAAATTCACCAGCATTACAAATTTACCAGCAATGTAAAGCAGCTTTCACCAAATCTATTAAATTCTCATCTCTACTGTGTCATAGATCAGCCCCCTACAACTCCAGCTGGTAAAGGAGTCTAGGAAAGGTAGTAGGGTAGCCCCT